>BHFV01000900.1:0-13089 GCA_003568905.1 Trebouxiophyceae sp. KSI-1
TTAGAGTTGCCCCAAAGCCCTATTTTGGATAATGCAGGTCTTCCATTCAGACAAAGGCTTGAGCGCCCCTACGCTTGCATCCGCTAGTTCTTGTCCTGCGACCGCGGGCCCTACAGGGTTCAGGGTTGCCCCGAAACCTATCAATAGATGACACAGGACATACCCTCGGACAGGCTTGATCTCAGTGCGCTTGCACCAGAGAGCTCAGCGCCCGCAGCTGGGGCTGAGCGGGGGCCGACCTGGGGCTAAACCCTGTAGTCTGAGAAGCTGCGCAGGAAGTCAAGGCTGCGGATCAGCAAGGGGAAATCATAAAAAAGGCACGCGCTTTTCCGGCTGGGTTTCCCCGATCATTGAACTCATCATTCTATCTATCCGTCTTCACAAACTCGAAATTGTCTCATATCTGCGGCTTCAAAACTTTTTTCGTAACTTCTGGCACTGGGAACGCACCCGCATAGTGAGAGTGTCAGCAGCTCAGCAGGGAGTCGAGCGGCGGGAAAATGGACGGAAAAAAAGGAATTTAATGACACAATATCTCGAGTTTTACCGTCGATTTGATGCAGCCATTCTCATTTCGATCCGAAAAAAGAAGCCATCGCGAATTCACGACTGCGCCTTTTTGCGATGACGAGCCCTCATTGTTACGCCGAAAGGCGTGTATTTAATTAAGTAAGATTGATTGAAGCAATAATTATCAACTAATTAATATTAAAAAATAGTATCTAATTAAGAAGCCCGGACACATTGGGCGTCCGTCTCTGGGCACTGAGGGCTGCAACTGCAGCTGGCGAGCGGACAAGTCTATCAGCAGCGCGGCGGGAAGTCGAGCTGCCGATTGGCGATGGAAAATAGAGAGAGAGAGAGAGTTCAGGACCACACTCTTTCCCCTGGACTGTCCACGATTCGAATTCGAGCGTTCTGATCTCAATGTTCAACAAAAAAAATTGGACACGACTACTGACTCGTAACCCGATGAACTCGTTTCCATGTTGTCGAGTCCAAAAAACAAAAATAAAACCCGTTTTCTCGGCGCTGACGGGCCCGCACCCGCAGCTGGCGCGTGAGTGCGTCCATCAGCCGTGGCGAGGAAACATTGAGTGGAATCACACTGTTTTCCCTGGACTTTTCCCGATTCGAATTCGAGCATTCTGATCTCAATTTCAACGAGAACGCTCCAAATGAGTACGGACTCCTAACCCAATGAACTCGTTTCCTGTTTCTCTCGTTTCCAAAAAATGGAAAAAAACAAAGAAAAGTCGTTTCTCAGTGCCAAGCAGGCCGCACCCGCAGCTGGCGGGTGAGCGAGTCGATCAGCAGCTCCACCTCCCGCCTGAAGGTGCCATCGTCCAGCAGGCAGACCAGCAGCGTCATGAGCGGGTATGATACCTGCCACGTCAGCGCATAGGGTTTAATGTGGGGTTCAAAATTCAGGGCTTTGTGCACGATGCGGGGTCTGCGGTCGCGCGGGAAACTCGGTCCTGCAACCGGGGGGGCCTTCCGCCCCCTAAACCCTGAACCCCTCAAAAATGCGCGGTATCGGCGGCAGCAGCGGCTCATGAAGCCTAACCCCTCGTAATGCAGCGACGGTGTTGCAGGGGCGCAAGATGTGCAGATGGCTCCTGGGAGGCAGCGGGCTCGGTGGGGCCAGCAGCCCCGTTTTGGGACTTCGGCCCTACACCCTAGGTGTCAACCCTAGAAGTAACCCTAAACTCACCGGCACGTGCTTGCTGTGCCGAGCCGTCCAGGACTGCAGATCCGCCCGCAGCCGGAAGACGATCCGGTGCCAGGCGGCCCAAACCCTAACATCTAGGACCAAAACCCTGAAAGACCTATATCGACCCTAAGCTCACCGGCACGTGCTTGCTGTGGCGCGCCGTCCAGGACTGCAGATCCGCCCGCAGCCGGAAGACGATCTGATGCCATGCGGCCAGCGCCGCCGGCGACAGCTGCCCGGCCTGGCTCCTGCGGCGGCGGCGGCGGGGACCCTTTTAGGGCTTGTAGCACAGGGTGTAGGGTTTCATGAGGGTGCGGCGTTTCTGGTTTCGGAGGGCGCAGGACGGCGCAAGGTGCTGCGAGATCGGCCGAGGGCGTGGAAAAAAACCCTAAGAAACCCTGTCCTAGGGCGCAAAAAACGATATGCGTCAGGGTATCAGGACAGATTTTCTAAGGGTTATTATTCCCTAACGCATATTGTTTTGCGCCCAAGGGATGTGCGGTTGCCACCTAACCTCAGAGGTCATTGCGGCTCAAGATGACAGCTGCGGCAGGTGCACATGATGAGCTCGGCGTGCAGCACCCTCCAAAACCCACCCGAAACCCTGGCAAGCCCCATATTGATGGTTAAGGGTTCAAAAGGGTTTCCAACTGGGGCGCGCCTCCGCGACCAGCCGCCCCAGGATCCCAAGCAGCATCCGCCCAGACAGCGTCTCTGCAAACCCTAGAATCCACACATAAACCCCAAGATCCTGAACCCTGGCGTATAACAATTAGGGTTTTCGAGACAGCCCCACCTGGGACGCGCCTCCGAGACCAGCCGCCCCAGGATCGCGTGCAGCATCTCGCACATGGCATGCTGCACGAAGGACTTTCGCTGCACTGCGGTGTGCCGCAGCGGGTGCGCCCGCGTCAGGAAGTCGGTGGCCGCCGCCAGCTGCGGGGCGCAGCCGTAGGGTCGGAATTAGGGTCAGGGTGTCTGGCGGAAGCTTGGGCGGCAACAGGCTGTAACAGCGGCGGATTCGAAATTCTTCGATTTAGTTAATTCTTCAATTTAATTAATTTAATTAATTCTTCAATTTAAAAGTGCCGGGAGTATGAGTTGCAGTCTCTCTTTCGCTCTCGGTTGCCAGCCACGGCTGTGGCTGCAGTAGGGCTTGCCCCCGGCCACTGCCTCGATTTTAGGGTTTGCGGCGGGCGTGCAAGGCTGTCTGACACGCTGCCAGGCTGTTCGAGGCGGCGCTGTGCCGCCGGACGTTGCCCAAAAACCCTCGGGGGCTTGACTTCACGTCGTTATGCGACGCAGGGCCGTCCTATGCCACGCAGGGCCGTCCTATGCCACGCAGGGCGCCGGCTGAATCAATTACAGGCTGTCCCCTCTGGGGACTCTGACAGAACCCTCGCCTGTGCGTTGGTGTCTGTCGGCAGCCGCAGCCGCCGCATCCCCTCCGTCAGCTGCACGATCTCCTGCCGGGCGGCCGCCTGATCCCGCGGCAGCCGCGCCTCCACCTCCCTCAGGTAGCGGTCGGTGATCTGCGGCAGCCGGCCCTCTCCCAGCGCCCCTATGATCACTGCTCCCAGACCGGTCACCTGCGGCAGTTACATTCGTCAGTTACAAGCGAGGAAATGGCGTTGGTTACAGCCTACAAGCGGGCACGGGCCGAGATGCGACCGGCCCCCGCTCGCAGCATGCGCTTCTCTCACGCGTCACCCTAGAAAACCCCAAAAACGGTTTAGGGTAAACGGTTGAAGTGCAACCCTAGAAATACCCTAAAAACGGGTGCGGCTTGACCCTAAGGGTTCGGGCGCACCCGGTCGCGTGCGCGCGCGAGCTCCAGGTAGCGCGGGTCGACGTAGATCTCCGCGTTGAGGATCCAGTCGAAGGCCAGCTTCTCGACGGCTTCCGCCTGCCGGCCGCTCAGCGGGGAGCTGCCGGGAGCCACCAGCTGCGCCGCCGTCTCCAGGAAGATCTGCTCCACCGCCAGCTGCAGGAACAAGGCAGACGTAATTCACATCTTACTTTCTGAGCAAAACTCAAGACTGTTATTTCTTTTGTAACAAACTTTCACGATCGTATTCAAAAATGGAGACGAGCCAGCTGGAGAGCTGCTGAGTGCACACGGCCGTCTCCAGGAAGATCTGCTCCACCGCCAGCTGCAGAGGGGCACATTTCAGCTGTCGATTTCTTTGCAAAACACACAATAAATATCGTTTCTTAATGTTGCGAGATTTTTCGTATTCAATATGGAGACGAGCCAGCTGGAGAGCTGCTGACTGTGGGCCGGCGTCTCCAGGAAGATCTGCACCACTGCCAGCTGCAGAGGGGCGAGGCAGACACATTTCAACCGTTGATTTCTGAACGAAAAAAAATGATTTTTTGGAAAGGTTCCTTATCATATTCAATATGGACACAAGCAAGTTGGAGAGCTGCTGAGTGCACATGGCTGCCTGCAGGAAGATCTGCTCCACTGCCAGCTGCAGAGGGGCGTGGCCGGCGCCTTTTTGAAAAGCGGGTGATCAGCCTCGACTGCGACTGCCATTTCACCGCAATCACCATTTCAACGAGTTTTTTCCTCCTTTGCTACATTCAAAAAGGGTGAAAAACACGCCAGGAAGCTGCGCGGCTGTTTTCCAGGAAGATGTGCCCCACGGTCAGCTGCAAAATGGTGCGGGCGGTGAGGAGCGTCGAAAGTTTTCCCGATGGAAATTGAAAAGAACAAGATTATTCAACGATTCGTTGATGCGAAATCAGCTCCATGACGCAAGGCAGTCAAGGATCGCCGCCAAGCGGGCAGCTCCAGCGGCATGGGGGGCAGCCGGGCGGCAGGAACACGGATTTAGGGTTTTAAAACATGGTTCAGGGTTTTAAACCCGGACGCGTGCCAGCACCAGCCCGGGTGCGGATCGAAAAATGCGAATTTTACCGAAGCAGGACTCTGAGACTCGCTGTCGGGGCGACAACATGAAACATGTTGTCTTTCACCTTTGAAAAGCAAAAATTTAAAAACACTGACTGGCGTGGCAACGAGGATAACCAGGCCGCCATCGCCAGCCGAAGAATGGAAGGCAAGGGCCGCCAGAACAGGGTGTGTGGCTTTGATGAGAGCCTCCAGGGTGCATTGCAGCAGGCAACCGCAGGCCCCACACGCTTCAAGAAGCCACCGAGCGGTACCTGGCGGCGGCGGCAGCTGCGCGGGGCTGGTGAAATTTTAGAAAAATTAAAAACAATTTCTTTATTTGAAGCAAAAGAATAAGTTGCTTGGGGCCCAGCCAGAGCCGTCTTGGGGCTCTCTGAAGCCCCCTGAAAGCTCCATGCAGCTTTGAAACATGGTCTGTGTTCAGGAAGGAGTGCAGGGGAAAGGCATGGCGGTTTGTAAGGGGGGAGTTTGGAGCGGTCAGGCAGCATACCCGCTTGCGGATGACCATCAGGTCGCCGCCGGCGCGCGCCGCCTTGGCCAGGGCGTCCTTCCGCCAGTTGAGGAGGTGGTCGAGCAGCGGCGTGGCGGCGTGGCGCGCGACCAGGCGCAGTCCGTCCAACACCTTGTCGTAGATCGGGTCTTGCAGCAGCTCGCCACGGTCCTGCAGGATTCCGGGCGCAAGATTCGTGCATCCCCGGCGCACCGGCGGCAGTCCAGGCGCAGAGGGCACGTGATTGGATGTATGAAGCAGATATACGACAAGATCAGGGCTCGAGACGGGCAAAGAGACGGCCTTTTTAAGTGCATGAGTGGAGTGGGTGTGGGGGAACATGCGGCCTCGTGCGGCCAGCACGACAATGCTTTGCGATGAAGAGCTTGGCCAGCTCGTGCATAGTCGACAGAGCGCGCACCCCTGGCAGCGCCTGGTCGATCTTGGCCGTGGCCAGCAGCTCATGCTGGTACAGCAGCCCATCAGCAAGCGTCGGCAGGAAGGTGAAGGAGCTCATCGCGCCACAGCGAGACAGGCTAAGCGTGCATCATGTTCGCCTGCAACTCGCGCTGGCGCGCCAGGCGCCTCGATGCGCGCATACCGATGCGCATCAAGTTTGGCAAGCGACAATGCTGCAAGCTTCTTCGCTGTCACAGGTCATCGACCCCCCCAGCAGCCATCATTAATCAGTCGAGCGCCTGGGACTGCCTGACAGCGACAAACACCGCGTCCCTAGCGCCCGGCCTGGGGCCTCGTGCGCCAGCCTGCACTCACCACTCAAAAGCACCTGCCGAGAGCAAACACAGAGAGAGGAGTGAGTGTGAAGTCCTTCGCACACCTCACCGATAGCGCCGGTAAGAGCGCTCCCACGCCAGTCGCAGACTGCCCGCAGGCGAGAGGGGCCACGCGATGGCGGAGGCCCCCGCCGCGGAGCGCGACGCGGTGTTCAAGAAGCTGCGCGCCAGGCCCGAGAACAAGGCGCGCCGTCCGCTCTGGCCAGCCCGCGGGCCCTGATTGAGCAGCGCCGGCCTGCGGAAAAACTTGAGGATGCAACTGCTTCCCAGCGCCCTGCAGCGCCGCGCCGGGCGCCTGTCGGCCGCCAGATGCACGGCTGCATGCTGCGACGGGCAGGCGAGGCCGACTGGAGCGTGGCTGCTGCGCAATCCGGGCTGCTTGCGACTGAGAGGCCGCTGCTCGGCTCGCATTTCCCGCGGCCTTGGGTCTCTCAGGCCGCCGGCGGGTCGCAGGTCTGCTTCGACTGCCCGGCGAAGAACCCCACCTGGTCCACCGTCCCCTATGGCGTCTTCATCTGCCTCACCTGCGCGGGTGTGCACCGCTCCCTGGGCGTGCACCTCAGCTTCGTCAGGTGCCCGCCCCTGCCACCTTCGCATGCTCCAGCTGATGCAAGCAGCATGCCTTGCACCCCCATGGCTAGGACAAGGAAGCCCCCATTCCATCTCCGGACTGCTGCCTTCAGGTCGACGACGCTAGACACCTGGACGGAGGACCAGCTGAAGGTGCCTCCGCCTCTACTGGCAGCCTCTCTCTCGGGGCAGCCGCGTGTGTGCCTTACGCCTGATCTAACGGATGCAACCGGGGATGCAGACCATGATGGTGGGCGGCAACCAGCGGGCGCGGCAGTACTTCAAGCAGCACGGCTGGTACGAGCTCGGCTCTGACAAGATCGAGCAAAAGGTGAGGGCTTCCAAACGCCCTGCAGGGATGGGAAGAGGTGGGCTGTCCGCTTGCATGCCACTCAGAGGACCCGATGCTAATCAGCTCCGTGCACCGGCACTGGTGGTTCCCTCTGTCAGTCAGTCGCTGCCATTGCAGCCATTTGCCTCATCTGACACTGCCTCATCTGACAACGTCCGGCACTGACCATGACCTGTCACAGCTGCACTCTCGCAGAGCCCCCCTCAGAATTGAAACAGTTTCCCCTTCACTGGACCGTCGCAGCGTGCCCGGCGGTACTAAAACCCTTAAAACCCTAAACCGGCCGCACTTGTTCTCCCGCCCGCGCAGAAAGGCTCCCAAAAGGACCGAAACTGCTTCACAGCAAGGCCTGCAGACGCGGAAACACGGTGTCATCAGCTCGTTTCAGGCTGATTATCCTATCTCCCATACCCTGCCTCGCCTTACAGTACACCTCCCCCCCCCCCTTTGCGGCCCGTCTGAACGCTGCTGTCAATTCGGATTACCGAAGGTGTCACGGCAAAACGTACTGTTTGCATTAGTCATGTTACTAACACCTGCCCGCTCCTGCAGTACACCTCGCCGGCCGCCCAGCGCTACCGCAAGGAGCTGGAGAAGGAGGTGGCCAGGGCGCGGGCGGCAGCCAAGGAGCCGCCGCCGCCGCCGCCGCAGCAGCAGCAGCAGCAGCCTGAGACCACTGCTGCCGCCGCGGCAGCAAAACCGGAGCCTGAGCCGGAGGCAGCGGAGCCGGCGGGGGCGACTAACGGCAGCGCCGCGCCGCCGCCGCCCGGTGAGAAGCCCACATCCCCTGTGGCAGGCAGGCTTTTTGGACTACAGAATTAATTTTAAAAAGGCCTTTTAATTAATTAATAAGCTCCAAACGCTGAGGCGTGCGGGAGCGCTCAGCAGAGCCCTGGACAGGGGCGGGCACTCTTGCGGCGGTCGAATGTGATCTGAGAGCAAGGACGCCCAGCCCTTTTCTGAAGACGTTAATGGCGAAGTTTGGAATTAATCAATTATTGAATTAAGAATTAATTCCAAACTACCTGATCTCATCGAACATTACCGGATGCTTATTTCAACACGCTTCATCCCGGGCTTCACTGTCGCGTTCATTGCTGGTTTGGCAATGAGAGAGAGAGAGGGGGAGAGAGAGAGCGCTGGGTGAAGGTGGTGCAATTTAATTATTTATTCGACTTCGCCGGGCGGCTGCTGCCACACGGCTCAACAGGCCCAGAGCAGGCTCCAGCCACATGCTTGCCGGGGGGAGTCTGCTTATGTAAGAATTCAATTGAATAGAAATTCAATTGAAAAAAGTCGGTAACTTCCGCCGCCAAAGCATTTCCCAACCCCACCTGCGCCAGCTCTCCTTGTGCTGAAAGGCCCGTTTCCCAGCATCGCTAGCACCGCTGTCTTGACAGCGCTTGGCGACAATGTCCTGGTTATGAGAAAGTCAATGGCAATTACTAATTCAACTGGACGGCATGCATTCAGCCCCAGAGTCAGCACCGCTGCCCGGCCCTTTTCAACGGCGGCACCGGGCGCCAATGCTGGCGGGAACCCTGGGGGCGAGGCAGCCGCAGCTTTCTGAACCAGTTTGTCCCGTTCTTTAGAATCCCTCGTTCCCAAGACAACCCCGGTTTTTTTGTGCTGTACCATACGCATGCCCGCGTTAGCGGCGGCGCACAGTCATTTATTACTAAACTGAATCATGAGTAATGAAAACATGAATATTACGCATAGGGATGTCCTGTTCTCTGCGATGATGGGTGCACGTGCCAGCAGCAGTGGCCGCCGCGCCATGTTAAGCCATTTATTACTGAATCATGACTAATGAAAACATGAATGTAGAGCTTGGGGATGTCCCGAATATTACGCATATGGATGCTTGGGGATGTCCCGAATATTACGCATATGGATGTCCCGTTTTCTGACATGACTCGTATGCGTGCCTGCAGCAGCGGCGGCCGCGCCGCGCCGCCCCGCCGCCAAGGGCCCGCTGAAGCTGGGCAAGCCACGCGCCAAGGCGGGCGGCCTCGGGGTCAAGAAGATGGCCACCAAGGTGGATGACTCCGTGTTTGAGCAGCCGCCGGAGGCGCCGCCGGCCGCAGTGACGCCCACCAGCGCCATGGTGCGCACTCTCATGCAGATCCCCGCCTTCTCCTGGCGGTTTCCTGCGCAAAAATTTCAAATATATTTTTTACCGGGGAAAAACCCCAGAAAATTTTTAATTTAAAATTTTATTTAACTTAACTTGTTTTTTTGTAAAATGTAGTACGACCGTCGTGGTTATTCTTCGGAGATTTCTTTTGTGTGCCCGTCTGCGGCGTGTGCATGGACACCTTTTTTAGGAGTTCCTGTGAATCCCTGTCCCAGCCGGTGAAGGCAGGCAGGTCAGACCACCGTCTTGCCTGAGTCGGCGGTATCACATGGGGTGCTGCAAAGCACAGGCAGGGGCCTGCAGTTCGTTCATGCAGCGTAGCCGCATGCCTTCTCTGTTTTGCTCTGCCGCCGGTACCTGCGCAGCGCTGCGGGCCCGGCGTGGCTTGCACGCCCACGCGCCGCTGCCGCCGAATCTTGAATCATGAGCTACGAGCTGCCAGTCATGGGAGCAGCAAGTCGTGTCCGTTACTCACGAGCCGTGAGTCACGAGCGACCAGTCACGAGAGCCGTGAGTCACTAGCGATGAGTAGCCGGCGGTGAGTAACGAGGGGCGTGAGTAACGAGCGGTTAGTAACGAATGGGGCGTGAGTAACGAGCGATGAGTCACGTGCGATGAGTCATGCGAGTCGCGCCCGCAGAGCGCCGAGGAGAAGGCGGAGAGCGCCAAGGCGTCGGCCGCGGCCTCCCGCTTTGCCTACAGCCAGCTGGCGGAGGAAGATGAGGCGGTCAAGGCGCCGGCTGCGCGGCGCGGCAAGGACGGACACCTCACGCTGGGCGGCGGCGGCGGCGGCGACGACTTTTGGAGCAACCCGACCGGCAGCATGGCGCCCACGCGCAGCAAGTGAGCTGCCGCGCGCTCGTCCCCGCACAGTGCATCTTGAAAGGAGGGGTTGAGGGAGTCGCTTTCTTGTGCAAGCTTGTGGCGGAGCTGAGGGCGGCGGCAGCTGGCAGATTGGCTGCACGGGCCGGCTGAGTCTGTTTCATGGGAATCGGGGTTGGAAACGGCCTGCGCCGAACCCTGCCTCCATGCGCATGTTGCCAGGCTTTTCCGTTTCTGCCCTTTTCGGTCTTGCTGGCGCGCGTATGGCGGAATCTTTTCGACACAAAGGCGGTTGCGTGCCGCGCTGCTGGGCGACCCGCTGACGTGAGCGGGGCTGCGGCCGCAGGGCGACGGAGGGCGGGCGCGGCGGCGCGGCTGCCCGGGCGGCGGCCGCGCAGGAGGAGCAGGACGCGGCGCGGCGGCGCTTTGGCAACGCCAAGTCCATCAGCTCCGCGCAGTTCCAGGAGACGAACGACGGCTTCAAGGACGCGGAGAACCAGGCGCGCCCCGCGCGTGGGCCGCCGTGGTTGAGGATCTGCGGACTCGGGGGCGCGGGGGCTGAGTGGCGGCGCGCCCCGCAGAGCCGCCTGAGCCGCTTCACGGGCGCGACCGCCATCTCCTCGGCCGACTTTTACGGCGACGACGAGGACGGCAGCGGGCGGGGGCTGGCGCGCGGCGGCTCGCGGTCGAACTACGACCTCGGCGAGCTGAACGCGAGCGAGCTGATGCAGCGCGTCTCCGTGCAGGCGCGCTCCCGCCTCCTGCGTTCGGTCGCTGGCCCTGCGCGATCGCGACGCGGCCGCGCGATCGCCGGGCGTAGGTTTTTGACGCGCGGGGCGGCGACGCGTCGCGCAGGCGCGCCAGGACCTGCAGCAGGTCAGCACGATGGCGAGCCAGGCGGGCCGCAAGCTGAGCAGCATGGCGCAGTCGTTCATCAAGGACCTGCAGGGCAGCTACTGAGGCGCTCCAGGGAGGCGGGGGTCGGCGGCCCGGGGCGCGCAATCGGCGGCGGGCTGCATCTGCGCCGGCGCCTGACTGCGGGGCCTGAACGGTCTGTGTGTGTCTGCACCGTTAGGAATGTTGCTGAGTGAGCTGCTCCTAGACCACGCCTGGGTATGGCTGGGCCATGCGCCCAAAAACACATGTCTGCTTCATGCAAGAACGCCGCTGCCGCCCGCGCAGGCTTGCAAGCGCCCCCATTGCTCGCTTCCACATCGCTGCAAGCATGCCAGTGACATCCAGTGGCTCTCTGGCAGCTTTACAAGCTACTCTCCACTGGCTGGACGCAAAAATGGGGGGGAGGGCCTCAGGATGCTTGTGTGGCCATACATACTGACACGGGGGGCTCATAGTCACACGAGTGTCTTGGCAGGGAAGGATGGACTGTCTGTGCTCACAAGGGCATGTAGTCGGCACCTCCCGAGCCCGGCCCCTTCCTGGGCTGGGCTGCTGCGCCTGTGTCCGGCCCAAGCCCAGGAATCACTGCCGCAGGCTCCGGCTGCTTGAGCACCGGCGCTGGCGCCGGCTGCGGCGGCTGCTGGGCGGCGGCAGCAGGCGCCGGCTTTGCCTCTGTGGCCTGCCGCTTCTGCTGGGGCTGCGCGGAGAGTTGGCCGGGCTCTGGGCGGGGCTGCGCCTCCGCCGGCAGCCGCTGCGCCAGTGCCAGCTGCAGCAGCCGCGCCGGCGGCTCGTGGGCGGCACCGTTGCCGTTCGGCTGCGCCTCTGGCTGCGCTGCCGCGCCACTGGCTGTGGCTGGGGCCTGGGAGGCGGCGGCGGGCTGTCCGTTCGGCGGCGACGCTGCGGCTGGGGTTGCGGCGGCCTTGCGCTTCTTCGGGTTCTTCCGGGCCGCGGCGCTCATCGCGGCCAGGGCGCTGTGCGGCAGCGAGAGGCTGCTTGGCACGCCAGGGATCGGCGTGCCCCGGCGGCAGATCTCGGCCGCCTGCTGCCGCGCTGCCTTCGACTGCGCGATCTTGTTCTCTAGGTCGATGTTGTCGAGCAGCACCTGCGCGTGGCGGAGCGCTAGTCGGGGAGAGCAGTACTGCCCTCGACGCACAGAGCATCGAATCCCGCGATCGATGGCGTCAAAGTCGCCCGAGCGGTGCAGAGGCAGCTTTTCGGCCGTCTGCTACCCCAAGCAGGCCGGCAGGCGCCCTGTGGCCGCACCTCTCGCAGCCAATAACGCAGCCCATCAGCGTTTAGCGCCATCGCCTGCTCCTCTGTCTCTTCCGGTTGCCCTTCCTCGTCGTCATCGGCCACCACAGGCACCTCTGTTGCGTCGGGTGCCGCCTCGTTGCCCATGTGGGCTGGAGCAAGGGATCAAATGGTGATCGAATGGGTAGTGGGGCGCCGGCGGGGACCGGAGAAATGACCGGCACACTATACAAAAGAGTCGCGGACCGCGAATGCAGGTTTGCTAAATGGCTGCTCGGCCCCCCAAAAAGGGCAGAAGCACCGGTAGGGCCAATGCGGGCCGCCAGAGCGCGGGAGACGGCCGAGGCGGCCCGCGTTCGTGGAGTAGCTGGGCAACACGTCGGTGTCCGGCTCGATCGCGGCCCGATCGATTAATTGCAGACCGATCCCGTCCGTCACCTCGGCGCGCTTTGCATTCGGTGGGCAATCCTCGCGCCGAGGGGAGTCTGGGCGGCGCACAGCGGTGCTCAGCTGTTGCGGAAGAGCAGCAGAAGGCCAGCTTTTGCGAAGCAGGCGGCTCATACACCCCCAGGAGATGGCAGGCATGTCGGGATGCTGACGCTGATTCTGGCTTTGTTAGAGGCTGTGCGGCATCCACCTGCCTGCAGCAGCAGCCTCGAACCCTTTTGCAAATCAGATGCGCAATGAAGCCGTGGAGACTGTCAGCAGGGCGCTCAATACGACACCTCACCAGCCCGCACGTTTGGCCACGGCTGAGTTGTTGTCGCGCAGGGGCTGCAGTGGAGCAGCAGCGGAGTCAAGCTGGCGAGCTCTCGCGCCCGCCGAGGCAGGGCCGCGGCGGCCGAGCCGGCATGTCTGGGGAGCATCTTGGAGCCGGAAGAGATGGAGGCGATGGGGGCCGCCCTCGGGCCAGACGACACCCGTACGAAGAACACGGAGGCTGGCCGGAGGTTTCGCGCGCGACTGAAGGCAAGCCGCCTGTCTTGTTCACAGGCGGAGTTGTGATGTGTCTGAGAGCTTCAGAGAGCTTCAGGCCGCCTGCAACAGGAGCTCGCAGCAGCCTGCTGGAGAGCCCAGCCACTTGCACCTGCCGCAACACCACCCTGATGTGTGTGTGTGTGTGTGTGGGTTAAGGGGGGGGG
>BHFV01000902.1:0-13088 GCA_003568905.1 Trebouxiophyceae sp. KSI-1
CCCCCCCCCCCCCCCCCCCGACATGCTCTCAAGTGCCGACACGCAGCGGCAGAAGGGAAGGCTCACGGGTCCGCGGCAGAGGCAGGCGAGCGTGACGAGGCAGCCGGCCCATTGGGAGGCAACGGTGGCCCAGGCGGCGCCCACGAGGCCCATGCGGAAGCGTCGAATCAGCAGCAGGTCCCCGCCGACGTTCAGCAACAGCTGCGCCAGCACGCCCAGGCTTGGGGTGCGGCTGTCCTTCTGGGACAGCAGGCCCGACTGCAGCTCCGGGCAAACGAGCAGTCAGGAACGGCCGGACAGGTGCCGCCTTGCAGGTCTGCCGCATGCCGAATGCCGAGGCTGGCCGACTGCTGCAGGAGCGCAGCAGCATTACGGGACTGCCACACTCGCCAGCAGGGCAAGGCCAAGGACAGCGCGACAGCAGGGCCGCAAATGATGCTGCCGCACCGCCGCTGCTGTGGGCGCTGAGATTTGGAATTTATTGTTCAAGGTTCAGGATACCCTAACTCATGATTTGAAACCTTCAACATCCGAAAAAACCAACACTTGCAACAACATGAAGTTGGCCAGCAGCGCGCCTGCGCCACCATGAGCAGGATGACGGACGGCGTGGCAAAGGCTCGGACTCGCAGGTACTGCCAGGCCGGCTGCACTAGCTCCGCCGCGCAGCCGCTGGCAACGATCATGCGCCTGCCGAATGCCTGCAAAGCGGCCGCTGCTTCAACTGCCAGGCGAGCTGCGGCCGTCTGCCCCTTGGGGTGCAGGGGCTGGCCAGCCCTCAGCTAGCCATGGCAGGCACCATCTCAAGGCAAGTGGGGAAGTGCTGTGCTGCTGGAGGAGGGCGGCCTTACCAGCAGCAGCAGCATCTGCAAGCCTCCGACGACAGCGGCAGCCACCAGACTGGTGGACAGCACTCCGGCCGCCTCATCGGTCCGCCGCAGCTCCAGCAGCTCGGACATGAGGCTGCAAAACAGTTGGTGATGCTGTCATGCCACTGTCAGGGACTCCATGCAGTGCAGCACAGCTTCATGGTCATGGCTCCCAAAAGGCCGCTCTGTGCTCGACCAGCGGCTGCAGCACACTGTCAGCTTGGTGCCTGTGACAACACTCGCTGCGCACAAGCCTGGCCCTAGTTGCACATATGCAGGTGTAAGACTGGGGGGTGGCGCACCAGGTGCAGGCGGTGGCGAGCGAGGTGACTGCATAAGCAGCAAACTGGAAGATGAGGTTGTTAGGTGCAAGCGCTGCCAGCTCCAGCGTGCTACCGTACTGCCCTATGCAGACGGTGTCGACGAGCGACATGAGCGGGTCGCCGAGCGGGATGCAAATGGCGGGCGCTGCAAACGCCAGGATCGACAGGAGCAGCTGTCGTCGGCGGGGCCAAGCGCCCTGCTGCTCCCGCGCCGGCTCTCCCGGTTCCTGCAGCAGTTTGTCTGGCTCCAGGTCGGTGGTAGGCAAGACGCTGCTGCCACCCTGCGGCGGCCGGCACTCCTCTTGAGTGTCCCCTTTGGGTGGTAATTACAGCTGGCTGAGCTCGTGGAAGCTTGCCTCCGAGACGCCAATGGCCGGCTCAGAGTCCTCGAAGCGATCAAGAGGCTCGGCCCTCGTGCGCCACGGCCTGCAGCCCGCTTGCTTGCGGAGCTGTCGCCGACATCTTCGAAGGCATGCCGCCTCCTTTGTGCGACGAACGGCATTGCAGGAATGTGTGGTCTGAGATGAAGCTGTGGTATGCAGCAGCGACAGCAGGTTCGCGCTGGGAACGCGGAAATCAGGCCCACACAAAAGTGATGTCAGCATGCCGGTCTCGGCCGCCGACCGCGAAGCGGCGCGAGCTGCCCGTAGTGATTGATATATGCGAGCCGTTTTTGCGTAGGTGCGAAGCCCAATGGGAAAAAAGAAAGAACTCGGCATTCGCTGACGACCACCAGGGCGCGCCATGCCCCATTCGCAACTTGCTCGTCAGCTGCCGCAGAAAAAGCTCTCGCGTGTATCCCACTATCTGTACGGCTAACTGTGATCCACTTCCTCGAAGCGTCAACTTTCAGCGGCCAAGGCACTGCGTCTCAAGCTTGTTGCGCTTGTGTCGATTGCAAAGTGCAGCTCTAACACCGCGCCGGGCGATCAAATCGTCTAGAAAGTCGCCTTGATCGGAAAGCCCCGCCCAGTATGAGCTCTGGCTGAGCCCACGCTGGCTACCAGCTCCAGCATGGCATCAGAGACTCAACGGAAGGCGTCCGCGTCCACTTCCTCGAATGATGGCGAACAGAAGCGAGATCTGTATGAGGTGTGGTGCTCCTCGAGCTGCTTGCAGCACTTTTAGCTGCGTGCCCAGCACTAGGGACCACAGACGTCAAACTAATGCCTCCGTTCTTGTTTCTGCCTACCTGTGCAGGTGCTCGGCCTTTTTCCAGGGGCGACGCACGACCAGATCAAATCAGCCTACAAGAAGGCGGCACTCAAGTACCACCCTGACAAAAATAGTGGCGTTGGGGCGGCTGAGGCAGCGCGTCGCTTCCAGGCATTCCTTTGCCTTCAGCGGGGACGTACAGAAACCTGCGCGCCTCCTGCCTGGTATATCAGCCAGCTTTGCACTTGCAGGAGATCTCTGCAGCCTACGGCGTCTTGTCAGACCCCGCAAAGAAGGCGCGCTACGATGCCCGTGGCTTCCAGGGCCTGGAGCCAAACGAGCTCGAGGCGGAGATAGATGTCAGCTCCCTGGGGCTGTTTGGCACGGTGGCGGCCGCGATGTTCAGCAAACTGGGAGTCCCAATAAAGACCTCGATAGCCGCGTCGGTGCTGGAGGCAGCCTACGAGGGGCGCTTCAGCGTGGAGCGACTCGGCTTTGGCCAGGCGCTCGCCTCGAAGGTGCGCCTCCCTAGGGAAGAAGATCAGGAGAGACACAGGGCTGCCAGGGGGTGGAGCCTCTCTTGTCTCCGATTTGTGTGTGTGGTGGTCCGATTCTCCTCCTCGTGTTGTCTCAGGACGCCCTGCATGGGTCTGCTCACCAGCCTCTTTGATGTCCAGTTTTCCAGTGACAGCTATGCGCGTTGAAAGCACTCACCTGGAACCACTGCTCGAGTCGCTAGGGGGAAGCTGGGGCAACTGCCTGCTGCTGCGCTTGCAACAGGCAGCAAGTCACGCTTCTCATCACACGCAGCACCTCTCATTGGGGATCCCTGTGGTATGAAGGTGGACAAGGCCCAGGCAGCCTTCTTCGAGCTGGAAGTCTCCCAGGCAGACATCGATGCGGGCTTTGTGGTCGGCGCGCACTCGGCCGTGGCCTCCAAATTCAAACTGCTGCTGTTCGAAAAAGTGGACGGCAAGTGGGAGCTGCAGGCGCAGGCACGCCCTCGCCTCACACACCATTGACCTGATGTTATCGGATCAATGGAAATGATTGAGCATTTGAAAAGAGACCGGCGTGTGGACACCATTGCGGCTTCCATCTCAATCTTTTCCCAGAGATCTTGAAAAGAGAGCCTGTCAGAGGTCCCAACCAGCAAGGCAATCAAAATGCCCCCTCCTCACATACCCCGTTTTAAAAACGACTTCCGAGGCACCGTTCCGCACCTGCCACACAAGATTTGTAACTCGCGCAACCCTGGCTGGGGCGGCAGGAGGACTCGGTCAAGGCCAAAAGCTCCTCGCTGGCGACGCTCTTCTTCCCGGCCGCCGGCACGCACACTGTCGGGCCCAGACCAGTCCTGGAGGCCGCCAAGGACCCCGACGCGCAGCTGTTCCTGCGGCTGGAGAGCATGGCGCCGCGCGAGAGCCTGGCCGTGAAGCCAGGGCCGCTTCTACTGGCCTGCTACAATGACAATTGGTCTGTCCCCAGCCAGTGCTTGGCTCGCAGGACGACGGCTCCCGCCAGCGGGGAGCAGTGCAGGGGCCGGCCGGCGGGGTGTAGGCTTGCGACTGCTGGGTGCTTGCAGTCACTCCCTGACTGTGCAGCAGAGAGCCGACTGCTGGCCGTTGCAATCAGGGTGTGATTCTGAAGTGGACAGCCCAGGCTGCATGACTGCTGGCGGGGGCGGCAATGCCAGGCTTTGAATTCTCCCTCTCTGAAGGCGGCCCGGCTCCGGTGCAGGTTCAAGCGGGCGCAGTTCACCATCACAGCGGTGCTGCCGGCCGTCCAGAAGAGCAGCGGCGCCGCGCTGGCCGACGTGCGCAGCCTGGAGGGGAAGCTGCTGGAGAAGCAGGCGGCCGTGCGCGCCTTTGAGCGCGACTACCGGCAGGCGAGGCGCCCACAGCAGCGGCTGCCTGATGCTCTCTCATCTGTGTTGACAGCCGGCTTGCTTGCGTCCAGCTGCCATCACGATGCCAGGCAGCCGCGGGCTCATCCCGCTCCTTCCCTTCCATCCTGCTGGCTGGGCCTCAGGCGGATGCAGCAGCTGAGGCGCTGCGCTGCGGTTGAGGAGTGCAGGCGCAGGAGCAGTGGAAGGCGGCATGCGAGCAGTTCTCTGCGCTGAACGGGCAGGTGGAGACGCTGCTGAAGCAGCGGGAGGAGTCCTATCTGCAGCTGCTGGGCGGAGCAGACGGGAGCGCGGAGGTCGCCTCCTTTTCGCCGCTCTTCCAGTCGTGGGGCGGCCTCCGCAGGCCGGCTGCCTCCGGCTGAGATTCGTGCGTGCTGCTGTGACACCCGGCAATGGCTGCTCTGTTCTGCTGCTGAAGCGTGTTTGCTGTGTGGCTCGCTCGGTCCCGTCTGTCGTATCGCTCACTCGTCATTTGGCAACAGGCATCTGCCTCGCCACCCTCTGGTTCACTAGGACATGCTAGGAGTGCCACACAGTCATGCGGCTCTTGGCCGCAAAGTCGTGCGGCTGGCAGAGTCGGCAGCGACCGCGTCCGTTTCGCGACCCGCTGGCTGCATCAGAGGCTGCCGCTGCTCTCCGCTGACCTGCATTCAGCCAGTTGGCGCGCCTCAGTTGTGAGCAGTAGTGGGCCAGGCCGCGGCGGCGAGCAGTCAGCAGTGATCAGGCGTCAGTGGGTCTGCCAGCAGCGGAGGGAGCGTGCCGGGGCAGGCCCTCCCCCTTCTTGACAAGCTCCTGCAGCTTGCTGGTGATGCCGCCCTTGTCCAGTCCCTCTATGCTCACGCTCTCCTCGACGCCAAAGTCTGCAGGCAGTCCCTCGCACTCGGTGAGCCCGTTGCCGGATGCTGGCACGGGCTCACACCGGCAGGAGCGCCCCAGGACTGGTCTGCGCACCGTATCGGGCGATCAGCCGCGCCTGCACTCCACTGCACTCCCGCACCAGAATGGGGAAGCGTGGGTTGGCCTTTTTCAGCTCCTGGTAGGAGCTGAGCACAAAGTCCCTGCGCGGCAGATGGATTGAGCATGCACGTGCAAGTTTGCGGC
Organism: Trebouxiophyceae sp. KSI-1; assembly: GCA_003568905.1. Taxonomy (NCBI): domain Eukaryota; kingdom Viridiplantae; phylum Chlorophyta; class Trebouxiophyceae; species Trebouxiophyceae sp. KSI-1. Next base: position 5,355 of record BHFV01000902.1, read on the forward strand.
AGAAGATCGCTGAGTGTACAGCATGGCAGATCAGGGAGGCACCTGGCGCCCTGGCTGCCGCTGCCCGACTGGCACAGGTGTATCCTGCAGCATCCAAAGAGGCAGGTCACGGCCAAGGCACCATCTGGCTTGTCGGCCCTGCGACTGGCGGCTGCTGCATCAATGGCTGATGGTACATTCAGATGGGCGCACCGCAGCTCCTGCAGGTTCTTTGACAGCGCGCTGCGCCAGGCCATCGCGAGGTTGCCAGTTGGGAGCAGTGATGTTCGGCTTTAAGGCCAGCCCGATTAGCTAGATTAGCGCCCGAGCAGCCGGCTGCCACACCGGGACGTGCTCTTGGGATGCTGGATGCTCTTGATAGCAGAAAGCAGAACGCGACTGGTCTGGCAAGGTTGGCCTGGCATTCTCTCCAACGAAAGCTCAAAGCCCACACGATACCAGAGGCAAGCAAGCGATGTTGAGCTGTTTCGGCGGGCGCAAGCGACGGCAAAAGGCCCGCGACGACGGCAGGCGCGAGCCGCTGCACAAGGCTGGCGCATCACCTGCGCCCAACCCGACGCCCCAGGCAGGCAAGGGGAACCGAGACGGCCCTTCGCAGACCAGGTCGTATGAGCACTGGCTGAGGGTCGACTCCTGGGGCGAGCTGAGCCTCCAGCAGGCGCGCACTCTCACGCCACCGCGTCACATCCCTGCTTCCTGGGTGCTGGATTCTCGTGATGTCTGGCTGACCGCTGCTCGGGAGAGCTGTCGGTCTTACCCAGATGATCTGGTTGAAATTCAGACCTTTTCAAAGCTTTTGTTCCTTTTCTGCAGGCTGACGGCGCCGCAGCGGCGCAGCAGTTTGGCATCTCCGCCCGTGATATGAGCCTGGTGGACCCAAAGGTGCCTTTGTCCCCCCACGCTCAGTCACTACAAGCTCAAAACCTGAGATTCAACCTGAGATTCACATCGAGCCCTTCTCGACCGCAGGAAGGGGCCCGCCTGTGCCCAGTCAAGCTGGCAGGCCGCGGGCAGGCGGTGCTGGTCTGCCTGGAGGGCCTGCGCCTGGTGGTGGCTCCCCAAAGCGCACTCATCCTTAGCGTCCCTCCCGGCGACAGCCTCCAAGAACCGACGCCCCCCTTCTCTGACAGCGCTTGCATCAGGGACCTCGTCTCTCGGCTGCGTATCAGCAGCTACCCCGACAGGCAAGCGCCTGCAGCTGCACCTGACTCCTTTCTTTCTGCCTCCAGCAGTCAGCGCATGTGTCAGCTTTGCTGCAGTGCCTGCAGAGCCCCATGAGGCGTGACTCCTGACATCGAGGAAGCCCAGCGGAAGCTGTCTGCCCTGCTTCGCCCTGGGAACAGGCAGCAAGGCGCAGGAAGGGGGAGGCATCCAGAGCCTGCAGCATGCCAGCTCCCCTGCTTAGCAGGGAAGGTGCGCGAATAAGACAACCCCTGCCCCCGCCTCTGTTTGCAGGACAGCCGAGTATGTGGACAAGAGCCTGCCCTTCCAGCTGCTGGTCTTGGAGTGGGCGCTGGCGACCGCCACCAGGCTGCTGACTGAGGAGGTGATTGCCTTTGAGCGGGCAGCGCTGCCGACGGTGGAGGCGTTGGCAGCCAAGGCACGCCTCACATGCGGCCCCATGCGCTCATGCTGCCTGCCCCTTCGTCCTGTCCAAATGCTCACATGTTGCTATCTCGCCTGGTCAGCCTGGTGTGGGCTGCAAGAGGTGTGATTCATCCATTCATGCCGCCTGCTGCCCCAATTCCATTCTGCAGGCTCCGGCAGGCCATCAGGGATTGGCTGTCTTCCCTCACACACAGCCGACCGTGTCATGACTGAACACCGGCAGGCTGACTCGGGCGCTTGCCACCACTCGCAGGTCAGCTCGCAGAGCATCGCCGGCATGCGCCGTGTGAAATTCGGGCTGACTGATCTGAGCGCGCGCATGGACCGATTCCGGCAGGCGCGCGCCCCCCGCCCTGCATCTGAATGCGCTCGCCGCTCGCAGCAGCATGTGAGGACCGAAGGACTTGGCCAAAGCTGCTCATTGCCAGCGGCCTGGCCTCAGCTGCTGCTGCTCCTGTGCGTCTGCAGGAGCTGCAGTCCGCGCTGGAAGCGGAGGGGCTGTCCAGGGGCAGCAGCCTGGAGGACTCGAGCACAGGCAAGCGCCTCTCCCTGCCCAGCCGTCAGGCCTTGCTGGATGAAAGCAGCCTCAGCAGCCTCGTGTTCTTGTGTTACACGCACCAGCGCGATCCGTTCCACCGTCAATCGAGCGGCATTTGAGACCACTGATGGGGATGAAATGCGAAATATATTTTTCCACATTTCTCCCGGTACAAATCAGACCGCCAGGGCAGGGGAAACGTTATACACCTTGTATTTCCAATTCTCGAGAAAACCTTTTAAACCTTACATGCATGAGCCTTTTGTCCTTTCACATGCATCAGTGTGGGAGGCGAGCTGCGTCTGAGCCGGCCAGCTGCCTGCCCGCCCCCAGGCTCCAGCCGACGCGAGCGCCGGAGAGGCCGGCCCAAGCCGCTGATGCTGGATCCGGGGGCTGCCGGGGAGCTGCCCTCGCTGCTGGAGTGCTACCTCATCCAGGCAAGCATCCTGTGGCCTTGCTGTGGCTGATTGCCGCGCCCGCGCCCCACTGCACACTGCCGAAAACTTGCGAGCACAGCAGTTGACAGGCTGTAGCGCTGTGCTCAGGTCGAAGCGGGCGCTGGCAGCCTCCGCAACGTCAGCCACAGCAGCAAGAGCACGGAGGACATGGTGCGGCTCAACATGAAGCACCAGCGCATCCGCCTCGGGCATCATTGCTAGAGGCAGCAGTTGTAACTGCCGCGTGTGTAATTGCCCTCGCTGGCTGCCCGGCTGAGCGGAGCCAGGCAAGTGGTTCTGCCCACTGTGTACTGTGAAGCCTGCTGTCTTTATTTCACTCTTTCCGAACACTAGCAGGAGCTGCGCAGGCCGGAACAGGTCATGCTTCATTCGTTTTGTCAGGAGGAACAAAGGAAATTTGACTGTTCTCATCCCTAACTCTCGCACTGAAGCGCACACCACACCTGCAAGCGATCAGGAGGCAGCAGCCGCAGCCCTGGCGGCGGCCGCCGCGGCCCTGCCTGCTCGTGAGCTGCTCTCCTTGCCCAGGGCGCCCAGAATGAACCGGCTGGCCTCGGCCAGCTTGGCTCTGTCCACCCCGTGCTTGATGCCAAAGCCATCCAGCAGATACAGGCAGTCCTCGGTCGCCACATTGCCTGCAGGCCAGGTCAGGCAGCCTTGTCTGCAGTGCAAAGCGTTTCCGCCCGTCTGCTCCCAACTCAGCTCGCACAGCACAGATCCCCACATTGTGCCATGCCGTGCTACCCTCGTGAAGTTGTGCGAGTGTGAGCTCGCTCAGCGCGCTGCAGCACACAAGTGAGTTGAGCTCGCTGCAGTGGTGCTGGGGGCCGCGCCTGTGGCACCGGGCGCAAAGGGGCAGCCGCCCAGCCCAGCTACCGAGCTGTCGATGACGGAAACGCCCATTTGGAGCGCGAGCGTGATGTTGGCCAGCGCCTGGCCGTAAGTGTCGTGCAGGTGCACTGCCAGCTCCCCCGCTGGCAGGCCCTGCCGCCCGCACTCCTGCGCGCACCGCAACCCCCCTTGAGAAGCCACTTCCCTCCACGCATCCACAGCTGGCATGGCGGTCTCCAGCCGACAAGTGACACAGCCGGTCATGCGCAGGTAATACAGCACGCCTGGGAGGCTGCGCTTGCGACGGAGAGTGACCCGCTCCCTGGGCACAGGGGCTCGCTGCTGCAGTGGCCTCACTGGATGCAGGTTTGAGCTGCGAGCTTCTGGCAACGTAAGAGAGAAGCCTGGCAGGGGGAGGGTGAGGTCGGGCCTTCAGCAGGCGGAAGAGGGAGGCGGGCGTGCCCACTCCGATCGTGTCCCCCAGCGACACCTCGTAGCAGCCCAGGCCCCTCAGCTGCCTGGCCATGGCAGCCACACCGCCCGGCTCCACGCGACCCTGCAAGCTCACTGCCACTCTCAACAGTCGGCTTGCAGGCGTGCATGCGGCATGCTTCACTTCCAACAGCAGTGCATGTGGCAAGCAGGGACGCTTTGGCTTCTGTAGAACACCTTGGGCAGTGCATGATAGAGACATAATCGCAGGCATCTGCCAGACCCTTTGGCTGTGTTTGTACCGAGCCAGCACGGGCGTTGCACAGCCGTGCATGAGGCGGTGGAGCGGGGATCGCGCCTCGTATGGGCAGCCCAGCACGCAGGAGATGTAGCCTCGCACTTGCAGGCCGGCGTCCACGGCCCTGCGGACGACCTCTGCGTAGCGTGCCATGCTGTCCTGCAGGCGCGGCGGATGTCAGGGGCTGCAGTGCAGCATCACATGCAGCTGTCTGCATGGCGAGGCCGCGGCGAAGAGCACAGGGCGCACGGGTCCACGTGGCTGTGTCCCGCTGCAGTGACAGGAGCCCCTGTTCTGCACGTGCGGCCTGCTCCTGGAGCAGCGTGCGGTTGCTGCGTGCTGCTGTGCAGGTGAAGGGGCACACAGGCCGGATACCTGCATGCTGGCGCCCAGGTTCTTCTGGCTGAAGGTCTCTGTGGCTGCCCCAAACACGGCCACCTCGGCAACGCCGTTCTGCAACGCCCGCTCCAGGCCCTGGGCGGCGCAGCAACAGGGACCAGTTCAGTGGTTCATGGCTGTGGGAAACAATGGTTCAGGCAGTACATCGTTGTGGGGATGCTGTGACAGACAGCTCTTCCCGCGCCACATGGCAGCCGTCAGTCTCACCGTGCTCTGCCGAGAGGCCCAGGAGGCAGCTCGCCTTCATGTTTGGCACCAGAACAGGGTAGCGCACGCCCGGCCGCTGCTGGATGCCGGCCACCACCTGTGCGGCGTCTGCCAGCTGCGGCACCGCCTTGGGACTGACAAAACTGGTCGTCTCCACAGCTGGCAGCCCGGCTGCTGTCAGCATGTCGATCAGCTTTATCTTGGTTTCGGCAGGGATCATCTGCTTCTCGTTCTGCAGCCCGTCCCGCGGCCCGACCTCCACGATGCGCACTCGCTCGGGCAAGTCTGAGAACTGCATCATCAAATAATCTCAGTGCGTCCAGTCGCCGCAAGAAAGGTGGAGAATTGAAATGTTGAAATGAGGAATTGCTGGGCAAGGCCATTACCAGCTCGTCGGCACCCTTCACGCCGATACTGTGCTCCAGGGATGTCAGAGAGAAGGGTCTGCCAAAAAAGAGCGGGCACAACACGGTGTCGAGTCTGCGCCAACTGCCGGCGCATGCGCGCAACATGAATGCGAGCGGGTTTTTACGACCCGTCTCAATGTCGCGAGGATATAGCGGTGCTTCTATCGGCCTGAGTGGAGATGCACGACCATAATGAGACACCGCGAAATTCTGGCGATCACGGGTCAGAGGTCAGAGGGACTTCAGACTTCACTTCGTCCTTGTCTCCCACCGCGCTGCATTTACGAGCACGCTGCTGATCGAGTGCAGTGTTGATTCACAGCGCTCATTCACCTCACGCGCGCCCCGAGTCGAAGTTCCGACAAGTCATCTGCGGCGAGCCTGAGTCTCCCAGCAGCTCGCGCAGCATCAGCGGAAGTAACACTCGCGTGATACAGGATCGTTTGAGTCGCTTAATCGCGGCTGGGGCCGCTGCCGGCGTGCGCGATGGCCCCGGCCGAACAGGCGCTCGCCGAGCACCAGCGGACGCATTTGCACATCAAAACTATCACCAGTCAAGTCTCCATCGATGTGCAGCCAGCCACGAATCGTCGTTCCAGCCGGTCGGAGCCTTTCTTCATCGGTGTTGCAGGTCAGCATTCCCCCTAAATTCCCGCCCCTCTTGCCACCAGTGGCAAGAGGATGTGACTTGTTGTCCCACACAACGATGCCATGGTCTCAGGCGGCACGGCGTCCGGGAAGACGACGGTGTGCGACTCAATCATGCAGCGTTTGCACGACCAGTGCGCGGTCATGCTGAGCCAGGACAGCTTCTATCGCGGCTTGACGCAGGAGGAGCTGGCGGATGTGCAGAGTGCGCCCCCTTTCCCCTGCTTAGATTTGCCCCGCTCTTCGGTGCAGCAGCCTCGCCCGGCGGTGGCAGCAACCTCCCCCCGCCTCCGCTGCAGATTATGACTTTGACAGCCCCGAGGCGTTCGACCGCCAGGCCATCGTCGACTGCCTCAAGAGCCTCAAGGCGAGCCTCCCTCATGCGCCCCAAGCCCACCCGCCCGCGCTTCCCGCCAGCCTCTGAAAAATGGTGTTTCTGCTGTATGAGGGGACACTTCGGAATTGAAGCGGGTTGCTTTGTTCTCTGGCAGGCCATGGAGGCAGTGCAGGTGCCGATCTACGACTTCAGCCGGCACCAGCGGTCGGGGCAGACGCAGCACGTCGAGCCGGCCGACGTGGCACGCCCTCTGCTTTCAGAACTTGGATCCCAATATGCTTTTTAAAGTTACATGTTTTCAGAGCTACTATTAAATTCGTCTCTGAAACGTGCCGCAGGTCATCATCGAGGGCATCCTCGTGCTGCACATGCCGGAGGTGCGCGAGCTGCTGCACATGAAGATTTTCGTCGACACGGACGATGACGTGCGCCTGGCGCGGCGGTGCCCCCCCCCCCCCCCCCCCCCCGTTAGGTGGTGGGGCAAAAGCGAGAGGAGCAGGAACCCCTTGAAGACTCCCTCGTGGGAAAGCGCTGCCTCCACCATGCAGCCCGCACAGCGCACCAGCAGCTCCGCGGCGCGAGCAGCAAGGCGGCCGCAAGCAGCCTCCCTGACTCTGAGGCTCGAGGCAGTGAGCCGGGCGCTCGGGCGGGTGGCGCGCAGGATTCAGCGGGACGTGGCCTGCCGGGGCCGCGACGTGGCGGGGGTGATCGCGCAGTACACGCGCTTCGTCAAGCCATGCCACGACCGGTACATCAGCCCCAGCCGGCGGCACGCTGACGTCATCATCCCATGGATCAGGTCAGCCGCGCTGCCCCCGGCCCGCTGGAGGGCTGCCAGCTGCCGAGGGCGGCGCTTGCAAGGCGCTGTTGCAATGGCGGCTGAGCAGACGAAGCCAGGCTGCGCTGCTCCCTTCAGCATGGCCCAATGCTTCTGCAGCGGGCTGGCTGTCACGTCTGGGCGCCCTGCATCCGCCTGCATCCGCCATGCCTTGGCTCAGCTGTGCAGAGCGAGGCAGAGCTGGCCTGCTGCCTGGCCACAGTCAGGACAGCCGATACTGCTCGAGTGCAGAGAGGGGTGCATGGTCCCAGGTCTGCTTGAGAAGAGGGAAGAGGCGCAGATGGGTGCCTGCCTGCATGGCACTGCTTGCAATGAGATGGAGGTGTCTGTGAGATGAAGCATATTCATTCATGCGGCCTCTGCTGCTTGCAGAGACGAGAATGTGGTCGCCATCGACCTGATCACGAGCCACATCCAGGGCAAGCTGCAGCAGCCCGACCTGAGGCAGGGCTCCCTTCCGTCCACCTGACTGCAAAATCTGTCAGCCGTTGCAAGGCTGAAGGCGTGGCTCTGGCGGCAGGCGGATATACAGCAACCTGGAAGTGGTGCCGTCGACTTTCCAGATTCGCGGCATGCACACCCTGATCAGGTCTCCCCCCCCCCCCCCCCCCCCCACCGCCCCCCCCCCCCCCCCCCCCCCCCCCCCCCCCCCCCCCCCGCCCCCCCTCCCCCCCCCGCCCTCCCCCCCCCCCCCCCGCCCCCCCCCCCCCCCCCCCCCCCCCCCCCCCCCCCC
>BHFV01000904.1:0-12755 GCA_003568905.1 Trebouxiophyceae sp. KSI-1
GGGGGGGGGGGGGGGGGGGGCGGCGCACCCTGCAGATTGGCCAGCGCCTCGTGCAGCGCCAGCAGCTCCAGGCACGTGCGCGCGCGTCGCGCGGCCGGGCCGGGCGGCGCGGGGGCGGCGGCGGGCGGCGGCGCTGCGCCGGGCGGGCCCGCGCTGGAGGCGGCGGCCGGCTCCGGGCCGCCGCCGTCGGCCGCCGCCTCGATTGCCTGCACTGCCTGCTGACAGCGGCACACGTCAGCCTCTCGTGTGATGCAATGCACTGTGGTTTCATGTAGCAAAATGATGGCCATGCGACGTGATGCATTGTAACGTAACGCATTGCAACGCAACGCATCGTAACGTAATGCACTGCGGGCTTGCGGCTCGGGGCTCTCTTGAGGCGCCAGCAGCCAGGCCTCCAGCAGGACCTCGACCAGGGCCGTGGCGGTCGCCAGGCTGTCGGCAAGGGAGTCTGGCCGAGCCTCCTCCTGCCCGATGAGCATCGCCAGGCAGTCTGCCGCCGGCGGCGCGTCCGCAGGTTCCCTGCGGCGGCCAGCCGGGGTCAGCAAGCGCCCGCTAGCACGCCGGCAGGGGGGGGGGGGGGTGGGGCAGCTCTGGGCAGGCGTGGACCTGGAGGGCAGCGCAGCCGCGCCCAGCAGGCGCGGCAACGCCTGGGGGACTCGCAGCGCACGCAGGCAGGCGGCCGCCGCCCGCACCGCCTCGCCGCCGCCCCACAGCGCCGGGATTGGCTGCGGCGACGCGCGGGCCGGCGCGGTTCCCGAAGCTGCCGGCAGCAGCGCGGTGCTCTCGCTGGCACTGGAGGCCAGCGTCTGCGCCTCGCCTGCAGGGCCCTCCGCTGGCGCTCAGCGCAGAGCATCACTGTGACCGGGTACTTGCCAGTGAGGCCAAGGCAGGGCCTCGCCTGGGGGCCCGGCACCGATGCGCAGCGCCAGCCGCAGCAGCGGAGGCAGGTGCGCCGACAAGGAGATGTCACCCGGCCCTGGCGTAACCAGCAGCAGCTGGTCAGGGCGAGGGGGTCGCGGGCCGGCTGCTAGCGGGGCTAGCAAGGTGGGTGCTCGCACCGCGCACGAGCTTCTGCAGCTCCCGGCGCACGTGGGCTGCCAGCACGCCGCCCGGGCGCAGCAGCGGCCCGTCGGGCGGCGCGGCGGCCAGCAGGCCGGCGTACAGCCGGCCCAGCTGGGCGGCGTCGAGCGGCAGCGCGCGCAGCAGCAGCTCAAAGGCCGCCGGCGAGCGCAGCAGCTCGGGCAGGTGCGCCTCGAGCAGCGCGGCCCGCACGGCCGAGTCCGCCCGTGCCTGCAGCACTGCGATCATCTCCTGCGCCACACATCCGAGCCGGCTGTGAGTGGGTCCTGACTGTGATTGCTGCGAACGCAGCGCCGGCAGGGGGGGGGGTGCGCGCCGGCAGCAGGAAGTCGTTGCAGGCGATAAGGGCCGCCGCCCGCTGCAGCACCAGGCAGGTGCAGGCCACGCGGAAGCGCAGCCCGGCCGCCCGCTCCCCCTCCTCCTCGCACGCCTGCCGCAGCAGGTCGAGCGAGTTGCCCACCGCGGTGACGATCTGGTCCTCCTGCGCAGCCACCAGCCCGCCGCTCAGCCGACGCCCGGGTGCTGCTGCCCTGCACAGGCAAAGCAGTGAGGTGCACTGCAAACCTTGACTGCCAGCAGCGAGGCCTGCAGCTGCTGCGTGTCGGCCTCCATCGGCCTTCTGCGGGCCGTCGCCTCAGCCGCTCCAGCAGCACTGCACGCGCAGCATCCTATTTTGATGTCTGCGCTGATGTCAATCCCCCGGTAAAGCGCGCGCGCCAACGACGCTAAGCAACCCATCAACACCTCGAGATCACACTGCCGTCCCGTACGGTACGTGATTACGCCCCAGACTGCTCCAGACGCCGTGGTGCACACGATTTTCGTGCACAATCGCAGCCCGACGGCTTGACACCCGCGCAGCCTCAGCAGAACTGGCTGCCGAGTAATACAATCCGAGCCTGCCCCACCACCTCGATCGCCATGACGGCCTCTGTGGGATGAGATGCCGCCAGTCAGATGAGTGGCGGTACTTGACACCCCACCTCAATTCGCCGCACCAGCGAGCTTTCCCGCTACACCGGCGCGCGTTGCCTCACTGCTCGTTTCGTGCCCATCCAACAATTCGACCATCGCAAGGCTGTCCCCAGCTGTCACCCCATTGCACCCCAAAAGAACACCCGCAAAGCGCTGTTGTGCGGGCTTGCGGCAGCGTACGGACGCAGGGAAGGTATTGGCGAGAGGCAGCGGGGTGCTAAGAGCCGGACGTGGCCGTTGGCCGCCCAGCGAGGATTCAACGTGGCGCCCGTGTCCGGCGCGCCCAGCCAGCAGCAGCGGCTGCGGCGAGAGCATTTCAGCCAGCTGAAGGCGCCGGCGCGCAGCTCGGCGTGAGTAGGGGCGTGACCCGCCAGGGCTCACAACGCAGCTACAAGCCAACAGATTGTCCGCGGCCAGCACCGAGCGCGGCATCCTTGCCTCGCGGGCGCCGGGAATCCGCACATAGCCGCGGAACCGGCTGCCACGCGCGCCGGTATGGGGCGCAGTGAGCCCATATGGGTGGGGACCAGGCTGCGGCCGCTCAATGCAGCTGAAAAGAGCAGGAAGGAGGCGGTCGCATGGGAGGCCGTGGACGACAGGTGGGTCCTTCGCCTCCCCGCGTTTCCAGTACTCGACTCAGCAGCTCTGGTGGGCCTGACCTCACACCCAGGTCGCACATCCTCTGCAGGACGCTCAAGCTGCTGGACCGCACCGAGCGGCACCAGCATGGCACGTTGACGAAGTTCAACGCGGTCTTCGGCCCGGACGCCTCCTCGCAGGCGGTGTACGAACGCGCCGCTAAGGACCGTGTGCTGTCAGCCATGCACGTGCGCTGTGCCCCCACCGCGCGACAACCTCTCAACCGTCGCCTGGAGCCTTCGAACTGACGCTGATGCCGTCCGCCGCAGGGCCTGAACGCGACTCTTTTCGTGTACGGCCAAACAGGCTCCGGCAAGACGTTCACCATGAACCAGGTCGCGCGGGCGGCGGCCGCCGACGTCTTTGACGCGATCCGTACGACGCCCTCCCGCGAGTTCCTGCTGCGTCTGACGGCGCTCGAGATCTACAACGAGCGCGTGCGCGACCTGCTGGCCGAGGGCAGCACGGATCGGCAGAACCTGGCGCTGAAGGAGGACCCCGAGCGGGGCATCGTCGCCGACGGCTGCACCGACGTCGGCCTGGAGAGCGCCGGCCAGCTGAGCGGCCTGCTCCGCAAGATCGAGTCGCGCCGCGCGGTCCGCGAGCCTCCCTGCCGCCGCTGGCAGCCCACTCCCGGCCCCCGGTCGGGCGCTGAGCCGCTGGCGCCGCGGCGCAGATGCGGGACACTGCAAACAACGCGGAGAGCTCCCGCTCGCACCAGATCCTGCGCATCTACATCGAGAGCCGGCCGGCCGTGGCTGAAGGTGAGCCTCGCCGCTTCATCCCTCTCGAATAACACAGGCTGGGTCCACGGCTGGCGGCGGCCTGAGGCCCCCGTCGGCGGCCAGGCGAGGGCGCGCCCGGGGGCGAGGACTTCCGACCGGTCAAGGGCTCCACCATCAACTTTGTGGACCTGGCGGGCTCGGAGCGCGGGTCGCTGTCGCGGCAGGAGAGCGCGGCCGAGCGGCAGCAGCAGGCGGAGGCGCGCGCCCGCACCCGGCTTTTGGCGGCGCAAGCGCTCCCAAGCGCCTGTTGAGCGGAATTCCGTGTGCCAATGATCGCAGGGCAGCGCGATCAACAAGTCGCTGCTGACGCTGGGGAACGTGATCCGGGCGCTGGCGGAGCGCAAGGCGCGCCTGGCACCACCTTGTCCCCGAGCTGCGGGCACACACCCCTTTGGCGGGCCGCCCCTAAGCGCCGCGCGCTTGAACGCAGGGCCGTGGCCACGTGCCGTTCCGCGACAGCAAGCTCACGCGGCTGCTGCAGCCGTCGCTGGGAGGCAACTCGCGCGCAGCCATCATCTGCACGCTCAGCCCTGCCGCCGGTGCGCCGCCGCCGCCCGCGTCCGCAGCCCCGCGACGCGGCCCCGGGGCGGCGCGGCCCTCAGGACACGCGGTTGTGCTGCCTGTCAGGCGCGGTGGAGACGAGCAAGGCGACGCTGCACTTTGCGGGTGCGGCCGCGCGCGTGACCATGCGGCCGGTCGTGAACGAGGTGCTGAACGAGCGCGCGCGCATCCGCCAGCTGCAGTCGCACATCGACGCCCTGAAGCAGCAGCTGGTCCGCCGCCCGCCCCGTTCAAAAATTTACAATTGAATGCGGTCGCGCTGAAGCAGCCAGGGCCGGAAATGCCAGTCTCTGGCCCTCACCGCCCCGTTTCGCGGCAGGCGGCGAGCGGCGGCGATGTTGTGGCGGCGCTCAGCGAGCGGCTGCGTGCCAAGGAGGAGGAGGTCGCCCTCACAGGTGCAGCAGCCCCCGCTATGCTGGCTTTGTGCTGTCGCTCTCAAGCCAGCTGTGCAGGGCGTGGCGGGCGCTGAGAGGTGTGCGCCGCGCCGCAGCCACGGAGCGCGACGAGACGCGCAGGCGGCTGCAGAACCTGGAGCGGCTCATCCTGCGCGCCGACAAGCCGGTCACTGACCGGGTAAGCTGCCAGCTTCACGCCATGCCCGCACCTGCGAGGAGTGGAACCCTCGTTGGAGACGGACCTTGTGGCGGAAGCGCTGCACAGGCTGAGCGGCGGCCGCCTGCCTTGCAGCGGCGCAGCTCCTTTGCGGGCGAGCTGCCGCGCTGCAGCCGGCCGCTGCTGGGCGCCGAGGCGCCGGCGGGGCCGCTGCACCAGTCGTGGACCAGCCCGACCGGCAGCGGCAGCGACGAGCCGCCGGCAGAGGCGTCGAGCTCCAAGCCTCGCGCGCAGGCGGGGCGCGCCCGGCCCGGCTGCCTTTCGCGTGGCGCTGTGCTCGCATGGACTGAGCCCGGGGTGAGCCGAGCGCAGGCGCGGGTGGCGGAGAGCGGAGCCGGCGAGGGTGCCAGGCTGGCAGGGCGGCAGGCGGACGTGTGGGCCTCGATAGTGGAGGACGTGCGCAGCCGCGAGCCTTCGCCGGACGGCAGCGAGGAGCCGCCGGCGGCCGGCCGCACGGCGCAGGCGCGGCTTCTGCGCCCGCCTGCGCGCAGCACGACCGGAGGCGCTCCTGGCAGGCTGGCTGAGGGAGGGTGAGCTGCCGCGGAGCAGGCGGCGGCCGGGCAGGAGGAGCGGCTGGCGCTGGCCGCGCTGGCGGCGGAGGTGCGGTGCATCGGGCGGGCGGGCGCCACACGCGCATCCACCACCATGGGCCGTCTGCAGGCCGAGCTCGACCGGCTGCAGGCGCGTGGCCGCCGCCAAGGGCAGCACGATGCATGCATTCCCTCCACTGTTGGTGTCTGCATTGTCGCGGGCGACGGCACGTTCAAACTCATCTCTCCATGAGAGCAGCACCGTCACCTGCTCTCATTGCGTCCTCATCATGTGCCGCGAATCGAAGCATGTTTGGACCGGAATCCTTGGCGGCGGCGCTGACGCGGCTCCGCCGCCGGCCGGCCCGCAGCAGCAGGTGGGCGCCGAGTACGGGCTGCCCGGGCAGGAGGAGACGGTCGCGGCGCTGCAGGCGGAGGTCGCGCGGCTGCACGAGGCGGCGTCCATCCAGCGGGCCGCAGACTCGGCGCTCGACTCGCTGCAGGACAAGATCGCGGTCCTCAAGGCACGCAACCCCTGTGTTTTGCGCGCGAGACCAGCTCAGAGGGGGAGGGGCTCACAGCTGCCGCCTGCCTGCCTGTGGCCGCTGGCTGAGCTGCGCCGCCGCGCCCGCAGCTGTCGACCGAGAGCATGCAGCGGCGCGAGGAGGAGCGTCCCGGCAAGCAGAGCGGCATGCCCAGCTGGTTCAGCTACGGCTCGGCGGGTGCGCCCACCGGTCCTGCTTGCCTCCTGGGCGCAGCGGGGGCCCGCCGCGTTGCTAAGGATCGGCTCTGCGTGCCGCAGACGACCTGCCCGGCCTGCAAGAGGCGGAGAGCGCGATGCCGCCGCCCGGCGCGCTGGACGCCGCGGATGGGCCGCTGCTGGCCAGCCCCCGCACGGCGCCCTACAGGTCGGCAGCCGCGCCGATATGTTGCGCATCCCAGCGCTGCGCCGCGCTCTGGTCCGCTGACTGGCGTGGGTGCGGCCGCAGCGGCGTGAGCGGACATGCCGCGCGCGAGCGGTACGAGAGCCGGCAGGCGGCGCGGTTGGACGAGTTCGTCGGCGCCCCCGCGGGCGGGCAGGGCAACGTGCGTTGGTACCAGGCGCAGGTGAAGCGCATGCAGGCGGCCTTCCGCGAGGCGGCCGCGAAGGACGTGGGCGAGCTGCGCGCGGCGCTGGAGCAGCAGCGCGACCACGTCGCCCGCCTGGAGTGCCAGAAGCAGCTGCTGCTCAAGCAGGCGCGCGCGGGCGCCGCCCCGACTGCGCGCGGACGTGGGCCGGGCTTTCCGGGCCGCTCAGGCCGGGCCGCGGCGCGCAGGTGCTGCGCATGGAAACGCGCGAGGACGAGGCGGAGCGCGAGCGCAGCGCGGCCGCGCAGCAGCTGGCGGCCGCGCAGGCGGCCGCGGAGCGGTGGCGCGGCGAGGCTGAGCGGCTGCGGGGCGAGGCGGCGGCTGCGGAGCGGTGGCGCGGGGAGGCGGAGCGGTTGCGGACCGAGGCCGCGGCGGCGGCCGCTCGCGCGCAGCCGCGGGCTGCTCCGGCCGACAGCGGTTCCTCCAGCGACGGCGAGGCGAGCGAGGCCAGCGTGCCGATGCCGCGCGGCCGCCGCGTGGAGCTGCCTGGTGAACAGCCCCTCCTCTGGCTTTGCCGCGGTGGGCCAGTCTGCAGCGTGGCTGAACACTGCCGCAGCTGCTCTGAGCCGTGGCTGCCCTGAGCCCGCCTCGCCTCGCCTCGCAGCCTCTCCCAGCCTGGGCGGCATCGGCGCCAACTGGGGCGGCAGCCCGCCCAAGGTGCCGCTGCTGCGCCTGCCGAGCGACGCGTCGGTGGCCACCTCGCAGTCCGTAGACGTGCGCGCGCCCGCCCGCTCCCAGCTGCCTCTCCTCATGCACCTGCCTTGCATCTCACACGTGGCTGCATCAGCTGCATGCCGCCCTCTCGTCCGATGGGCCGAGCCTCCAGCCGGCATGGCTTGTGGGAGCAAGCGATGCTTGTCTGCTGGTGCGCGCGTACAAGGCTGCATGCGCCGCTTCCGCAGGCCATGCTGCCGCGCATCGCAGCCGCCTGGGAGGCGCTGCACGTGCCGCTCATCCACCGCTCGCGCTTCTTCCTCGCCTTCCGCGGCCGCGAGGCGTTCTACTGCGAGGCCGAGCAGCGCCGCCTGGCCTGGCTCCAGGCGGAGCAGACGGACGCGGACCCGGCGCGAGCGCAGGCGGCCCGCAAAGCGCTGCTCGCCTCGCAGCGCAAGCTCGAGGTGCGGCCGCAGCGACCTGCTCACACGTTCAGGGGCTGTAACTCGCGCATACGCCTGCCCTGAGACCGTAACTTGCGCAAACGCCTGCCTGACCTGAGGCTGACATGCGTCCAGTCCGCACCTGCCCCTTGCGCTGGTTTGAACGGAGGTGCATGCGGTTTCCCGGAGCATCTTCCGGGCGAGGCGCTGACGCGGGCGGCCGCTGTGCCTGCAGTGGGAGCGCAAGTGGCTGGCGCAGCAGGTCAAGTGGGACTTCAGCCCTGAAGAGCGGGAGGACATGTTCCTGCAGTGGAATGTGCACCGCGACTCGAAGCAGCGCAAGCTGCAGCTGATCAAGCGCCTGTGGGCGGCCGACACGCTGCGGTTCGCCCCCTCCCCTCTCCACAGCAGCAGCCGCTGTCTCTCGCTCCCGCGCCGGGCTGTCCTGCCTTTTGCACAGCTTTCCCTTCCAGCTGTGCCTCGTGCAGTCCGGTGCAATACTCCTTCCTACCAACTTGAGCAGGCAACTGGTGTGCCGAGTGGGGTATGGGTTCCTGACATGAAGTCTGGCCAGTGAAGCTGTTCGTCCAAGCGAAAGGTGTTGGGCTGATGCTTGTCAAGCACCAGGCAGTGTGTCCGGGCGCAATTCCCTGCACAAAGCAGCTCAGCGCAGCGCTGCTGTCGGCCGCAGCGACGAGAGGGGCATGGAGGCGAGCAGCATGCTGGTCATGCGGCTGAACGGCGCCGACGCGAACGACGGCATGTTCGACCTGATCTTTGGCCGCAACCAGGGCACGTCTATATCCACCCCACCCCCTTCTCTCAATGGCTTGGCAAGTCTACAGACGTGGCTTGTATATATAGTCACAGGCTCCTGCCTGTTCAGAGCCACAATGGGCCAGCCTTTCTCGACGAGCTGTGTTTGCACCCTCCAGCCTGTCTTGTAGGCGTCGCTTGCAGGCTCCCACCCGCGATGGCAGGCGATGTCAGCAGCAGGGCTGTTCCAGTCCGTCCTGGCTGGACGGGCGCTGCTGCTGCTGCTGCTGCTGCGGCTCTGGAGGAGCAATAGCCTCAGGCTCCTGCCCCAGAAACACACTCTTTCGAAGGCTCATGAGCCAGCCCGTCCCAATGGCTGAGCTCTGCTGCTGCTGCGGCTGCCGCAGGCGAGAGCACGGTCAAGACGATGCTGGCCACCGGCGGCAGCATGCTGGCCAAGATCGCGACGCCGCTGCGAGCCAGCACTTCGGCCGCCGCGGCCGCCAGCCCGGGCCCGAGCGCCGGGCCGCCGCAGCGCCGCCGCTCCTTCCTCAACTCGGTCGCACGCACGCTGACGCCGCGCGGCCGCAGCGGCGGCGGCGGCTCCGGCGCCAGCGCCAGCGCCGCGGGCTCGCCCGCGCCGGCCTCGCCGCTGCGCAGCGCGTGGGGCACGCCGCGCGGGGCGGCTGGGCGCGGCTGAGAGCACCCGGGCTGCGGCGTGTGGCTGCGCGGGGAGTGACTGGACAGCTGCACTGCTGGCTGGGACTGCATCTTGAGGCGGGCGGCGGATGCTCTGAGAGCCGTAGAGGCGGACGACACCAGCTGCCTGGCTGTTTTGTGTGAAGCACCGGCCGAGGCATGCTGTCCCGCAAGCATACGAGCCGGCAGCAGCCGCACCCGGTCCCAGCAGGCAAGGGCAGCAGGATACCAGGACAGGCAGCGCCATCTGCAGTCGCGCTGCACTGAACGACAAGTCAGCAGACAATTCACCAAAGGCACTGCGCGGGCCGCGAAGAGCTCCTCACAGGGCCAGGTCATGCCCGCGTGGCGCTCGACTGCCGAAAGCCGCAGGCTAGCGGCCCGAGTTGAGGCCGAGCAGCATCTGGTTCCCACTGGGCAGGTAGACGACGTTGCCGGAGCGCGACAGCTGCCCGGCGATGTCACGCGCCGCCTCAATGCGCCGCAGCTCGATCATGCCGGCGCCCGCGGCCTTGGTGGCCTCGCTGATGAGGCGCGCAGAGTCGCTCTCGCCCTCCGCCCGGATGATGGCCGCCTTACGCTCCTGGAAGCCGGACCCAGGGCAACGGACGCTTCAGACGGGACTCTCACGAGAGCAGCCGCGGCCGGCGGCATGCGATTCCCCTTGCTGCACATGGAACCTGCCTCGAGCGGATCGATCTCTCGAGCACAGGGGCGGCGGTAGGGCGCTGCTGTGCTGCTGAGCGCCAGCCGCAACCGGTTGGAGCTGTCAGGCGTACGGCCCCAAAGCGGCCCTGTCCAGGCAGGAGGGGGACAGGGCGCACCTGGTCCGCCTTCATCACGACAAAGCGTGCGCGCTCCGCCTCCTGCTGCGCCACCTGCTTCGCCTCCACCGCCTTCGTGAACTGCAGGCAGGGGCGGCCGCCGCCAGTCAACGTAAGCGTCATTCAGTGCAGCCGCCAGCCCAGGAAAAACAGACGGGGAGGAAGGGGAGGCCCTGCCTATGCCATCAGCGCATGCACTCATGGAGCCGTGCGACCACATGCAGAGAGCGGAGTGGGGGCGGACCTCCGCGCCAAAGGAGAGGTGGGTGATGGCGACGTCGTCCAGCAGGATGTTGAACTCCTTGGCTCGCTTCGTCAGGCTCTCCCGCACCTGCCGGGCGGACGGCACCGCTCAGGCGCTGTCAGCGGCCGCCGGCTGCTGCGAGCCGCGCGAGCGCATGCGGAGGCGAGGCAAGCTGCTGCCGGCAGAGCTCCATGCCAGCTGGCGGCAGCAGTCTGCGCTGTGTTGCTGGACCGGACGCGCTTCCCTAGCATGCATGCTGCTGCTGCTGCTGCTGGGCAGACTTGTTCGGCATGGCCTGTCTCCCATCAGCTGCCTGAGGACCTGTTCCCCACACCGGCATGCCCCCTCCCCGCCTGAAACAGGGGGTTGGCGGCGCGCCGCGCGGGAGACGCGGTCCCGCTGCGTGAGCAGCTGCTCCGCGTTGTACTGCGCGACGACTGCCTTGATGATCTCGTTGCCGATGGAAGGCAGCACGCGCTCGTCCCAGTCGGTGCCCAGGTTCTGCCAGCAGCCCCCCACACAGGTCAGGGCCACCGCGGCCGGTCGGAAGTTGCGAGGATGTGGCTGGGAGTCGCGCCTTGAAGATGTCGGGCAGCTGCTCCACGGACGGCTTGGAGAGGACCCGCATCGAGATGTTGACCATCTGCAGGTCTGTGGCACCGAGCAGTCGTCAGGCGGGCCGCGTGGCGGGCTTCGCGGGATCCCACAGGCGAGTGGGACGGGGAAAAGCACCCTTGGTGCCGGTGACCGAGCTGATGGTGCGCGGTCGCGTGCGGATGTCCATCACGTTGGGCACCTGGAGCCATGGGATCTTGAAGTGCGTCCCCTCGCCGATCGGCTCCGGCAGCACACCTGCAGCAGGCCCAAACGGGCCCATTGAGGCCCTGCACGTCCAGCCGGTTCTCCATCCGGCTGCTGCGCGAGGTCGACGGCGGCTCACCGCTTATCCGATCGTACATCACTGCCCTCTCGCCGCCATCGACTGCAGGCCGGGGCCGCACACTCAGCTCTACATCCTTGTGCAGTCAGCCTTGCCCTCACTCGCCTAGCAAGCTTGGCTGGCCAGCAATGCAAGAGCGTGAAGAAGCAGAACCAACAACCAACAAGTCATCAGCTGGCTGTGTCAAGCACAGAAGGAGCACGCGGCTGCACGAAAAGAACAATGCCAGCACCTCAGGTGCAATCCCCGCAGCGACGCCTGCGCTGGCGGCAGGGTGGAAGACACGATAGCTTGATTGGTAAATCAGCCGCACCCGTATACAGTGACGCCTGCAGCGCGGCCACGCCGACACCGGTGGCGACCGAGTAGCGCGCGATCCCGCTGAGGACGCGGCTCAGCAGCTGCGCGGCGGCCTGCTGAGACATTGCGTACTATTGTCGATCACGCTAGCAGATTTGCAAGGTCTGGAGCACGCTGTCAGCGCTGCTGGCGAGCTAGGCCCTGCTGGACCCGCAGCCGCACTAGCTTCCTGCTCACAGCGTTTGCTTGCACTGGCAATGGCATCTCACTCGAGTACTGCTACACATTGACCAGGCGTAGTAGGGAACTCGCTTGTGAGGGACTTTGCTTTCGGGAATTGATGCGCATGCCATAGAAATCAGCCCCATGCGTCTGGACACACGACGCTTTCCTGTTCCTGCTTTCCAATCACCGCGCTGCCAACAGCCACACGGCAGCTTTGCTTCCAACTGCCGATTGCGCCGCCCACAGCGGCAGGCATTTCGGAGTTTCGAGCGAAAGCGAGGAATGGCTTCTGAACACGCCAACGCCAGGCCAGGACAGGCGGCCGGCAGCCGAGCGGGAGCTGCAGGCGCGGCGACGATCGAGTGCTCCACGTTGAGCGAGGTGGGGTCGCTGAGCTGGCCACCTTGCTTACCACATGCCGACGCGCTCACTGAAGATGCTCAGTGGCCTGCAGTATGCGGAGGCCCTGACACCGAGCACGGAACAGCTCCAGCAAGTCTCTGCCGAGCTGCAGGAGCAGGCGAGCCTGCCCTCACGCACCGTCCGCCTGCCAAACAGCCCGCCCACAGCACGCCGGGCTGACTGTTCGCCTGCTTGCAGATGACAGCAGGGCTGAACGGCGACGACGGCCTGCTCATGATTCCCACAAGTGCGGCTACTCCCCGTCCAGCAGAACGCTTGCAGCTAGTTTGCAAGTGCGCAGCTGAGCAGGCGCCCGCCGGCTGCAGTGGTGGATGTCATCCCAGACGGGTCTGCCCGCCTCCCATGCCCCTCCCAGCTTGAATGCCAGCAGCGTGAGAGAGGGCTGAGGGAGGTCGCTGCAGGCACGAGTCGGGTGACGTGTTTGGCATTGAGATCGGCGGCTCCAAGCTGCGAGTGATGTTTACCCACCTCACGCGCGAGCGGCACGCAACGGTCCCCCCCCCCCCCCCTCTTTTTTGTGACTTGTGAAGGCGCGCCTGGCCTGGGCTGACAGCCGCCGCAGGCTGCCCGCCCCCCGCCGCAGCAACAGCAGGCAGCAACGGTTGTGGTTGTAGTAACGGTAACACAGCGTACCAGCAACGGTGGTTGTAACGGCACCAGTGTCGGTAACATCACGTTCTGGTGACAATGATCAGAATGCCAGAGTGCCGGTAACATAACGTATTGCTGACGATGACCGTGACGCCGGAGTGACGGTAACATAACGTAACGCTTATGACGGTTGTAATGCCGGGCGCAGGATCGGATCCAGGTGCAGGAGTCGCCGGTGCCACCCGACAAAAAGCACTGCTCGGCCGAGGAACTGTTTGATTACATCGTGGAGCAGCTGCTGCACTTTGCATCCGGCATCGGCCTGTGAGCCCCCCCCCCCCCC
>BHFV01000905.1:0-13069 GCA_003568905.1 Trebouxiophyceae sp. KSI-1
CCCCCCCCCCCCCCCCCCGTCCTTGAAACCCCCCTTCCTTCCGCAGTTCGAGCTTCCATCTCACTCTCTAAGCTTCATAAGCTAAGCTGCAAAGCAGTTGCTGTTTGAGATTACCAGTGCGGTAGGCCCGACACGTCACGCCGGAGCACCGCACAGGTGGGGGCACGCCGCTCCGTTAGGCCTAGGGCAGGCGATGCAGCGCGGCCGCGCCGTAACAGGCGCTGTAGTGCTACTGAACATGCAGCAGTGCTGCTGCAGTGCTCTGATAGGAAGGAACTCTCACGCGTGCAGGGACGTCGTACGCCCACTTCGAAATGTTGCGACTCGCGCACATGCTCCTCCCGACTCTGGCTGCGCTGCTACTGGCGGCCGGCTCGGCTAGCGGGTAAGGTGCTCCAAGCCGCAACCTGATCTTCCACAGAGCGACACGCTGGAGGCTCCCGCAGCCGCGGGATTCCAAATCGCTAGTCACGCTTCGCGCAATGACAGAATTGCCCGCTCCCACCGCAAGGCACGAGCCGACGAGATGCACCGTGCTGAATGAAGCCTGTTGATCTAAAGTCTTCGGACTGTCAACCTGGAACCTGTTTTTAGCTTTCAAAATACCACGTTTGGCATGTGGCCCAGATGGCCGCCCAAAAATTCTCCACTGTACAAGCTGGGTGCTGTAGTGCTGCAGCGCACATCAGCCGTGTGTGTCGCTCTCGCAGGCAGGGTCTCGATTGTGAGAGCCTCGTCGGCGGCACGGACACGACGGTGCTGATGGTGGCCGACCCGGGAGACTTCACGGGCAGCGCTGAGGCCAAATGGTACCTTGCCAACCTGGAGGTCCGCTCCCACCAAACATGAGATGATGCTCAGCTGTACAAGCTTTCTGGCTGCTGAAATATGGATGCCCGTGGTGCAGAACCCGACCTATGTGCCGCCAGGCTCCACGATCTGCGTCTCCCGCGCCTATGGCACCATCATGGCACGCCGCGCCCCCCTTCCTCTCTCTGTTATGTTCATATTTGTATGCTCGTATCAGCCATGATTTTGGTCGCTTCAATGTGCGAATGCAGGGCCAGAACGTGACGGTCGTCTCCTCCGGCATCAATGCCCAGTCGGCCGCGCTGTGCGTGATGGAGATTCTGCAGTGCGCCAGCCACATCAAGGACCTTATCTACTCACCGGCACCGCCGGCTTCTCCCCAGCAGTGGGCGCCCTGCCCCGCCCAGCTGCAGCTGCCTGGCTCTTTCGCTTTCTCACAGCGCTGCATAGCTAGGCGTGGAACAAGGATGCGCCAGAAGCCAGCTGCATCCACTCTCCATCCCCTGCTGTCTGCAGATTGGCGGCATCATCAACCCGACGGACTGCTCTACCACCGCCGCCCCGTCCGCCATCACCCGCATCGGCGACGTCTGTGTGACTCCATTCGCGAACAACTGGTGCCCGTCCCTGTCCACACTTGGTCATGCAGAAGGCATCCCCTGGATTCCACAGCTGAAGCATAGGGCGCTGACACCCAGCAACGCGTTGCAGGGAGTGCCGCCTGGCGTCCTGGAGCCAGCAGTGCGGCGGCGATCCCAACCAGGTGCGGCCTCGCCAGTGCTGTGCCTGGCAGCACGCCTCGTGTGCAAGGCGCACGCCAGCGGTCCTGACAAGATGCTCCCGGTCGCCTGCAGTGCGTTGCTCCCCAGCTGATTGATGACCTCACGGTCTCCTCCCTCTACGGCCAGTGCTCCTTCGACACCTATGAGCAGGCGTGTCCCCTCCCATGTGTGTGTAAGGGACATGACAGCACACACCCCTGGCTGCTTGTTCATGGGCAGCCCCTCGTGGAAGGCCAGGCGGGCTGGAGGAGGCTTATTGTTTACTGCCTGTAATGTGCAAGCCAGCTTTGCTGGCGGCCCGTGGGGAGGAGCAGCACGCCCACGATGCTCGGGGAGGCTGGGAAAGCTGGGGGCCCTGCACCCTTGCCTCGCATCCGACTTTGAGTGTGCGAGTGAAGAAGCGAGCCCATGGCTGCTGCTGCCGCAGGCGTCCATCGACCTGGCGGACGAGATCACCTCGGCTGTGAAGAGCACCAGCAACGGCCTGCAGCAGCTGCGCGGCGCGCCCGAGCTGCAGGAGTACGAGGCGGCCTTCTGGGCGGCCATGAGCAACGGCACCGGCCAGCCCTACTCTGCCAGCTACAACTCCCTGGGCGTGCGCCCCTCTCCCCTGCTGAACCAAGACTTGGTGCGAAAAATGATCACTGAAATGCTTGCATGGCGCCTTTGCGTGAAAGTCAAAGCAGAGGCAACCGCTCCACAAATCGCAACATTGGCAAAGGCATCCTGCGTTGCTGCGCCCATTGGAAGCAGGAGGAAGCTCCCGCGTGAAAGCAGTGGCTCGAACGCGCGCAGGGCCCCAACGTGTATGATTACACCGTCTGTGCTGAGACTGATGGGCAGTTCTTCTGGAGTGGCGCTCCCTGGGTGCGCCTGCTCCCTCCCTTCTCCCGCCATCTGTGCACTACGCAACAGGCTCTCGAGAAGCTTTGCAGCTTAAACGACCCACAGCCGCTGTCCCATTCACACAACAACGTTGCGAGCAAAATGCCCGTCTTGCTAGGGACGCAGCTTTCAGCCGCTGCAGCAGACCTTTCTGAAGTACCTTTGCAGATCGCAATCTTCCCGCCGCGCACAGCCCCCGGCGAGTCTCGAAGGCTGTGTGTCGGCTGCTGCAGGATTACAGCGCTCGGCAGTACGTTGCCTACACGCTGAGCACTGCTCTCAACACGACCCTGGGCGCCGAGGACGTGCTGGCGGTGTCTGCCATGGAGGCGGTCGGCGTGTCTCTGGCCATGCAAAAGTTCTCGGCCATCCCCGGCAATCCCTCGGTGCGGACTCTGCAGCCTCCTGCCCCTTGCCCGCTCACAAGAGCGCTGCAAGAGCGCTGCTGCACTGAACTTCATCGCCTTCTCTTCTCAGCTGCATCAACGAGCAGCTGCTTCCGCTTCCCAATCGCTGAGCGGGCGACAGCCTCGGCCTGAGCCTGAGCCTGGCATGTGAGCGTGTGCCAAACAGTCCGCTGCGTATCATCCACCCTTGCTGCTCGTGCGCTGCATGCAGAGTAGCCCGCCACCTGTCTCACCTGCTCTGCTTTGGCTGCTGCAGATTCCGTACGTGTTTGTCCGCGGTGGCAGCGACTACACGCACGTGCCGCTGTCAGCCAGCGACAATGGCGTGTGGCTGGAGAGCGTGGACGCGCCCGAGGCGGACTTTTCCGTTTCCTATGCCTATGCCATCGCCTCTTACAGCAACGGTGAGGCGCCTGGCCCCTGCAGCTGCCTCTGTGCTGCCGCATCTGCACGAGGAACCTGCCTGCCGGAAAGAAGGGATCTCTGGCGCTCAGAGACCTCGCATGCTGGCTGCTCATGGCCTATCAGGCAGCTGCTGCTCGGCTGCCTGCCCTCGGCGCGGATCACAAGCTCTGTACTCGGATCTGCTGGTGCTTCGCTTCCGCTGCTATGCTTGCAGACTGATGGAGATGCTCTTGGCTGCGCTGCAGTCGTGCTCAACCTGCTGACGGCGCGGTGTGTGGCTGCCAACGGCGGCGACGCCTCCAGCTGTACCATGCAGGCTGGCGTCAATTACGCCACCTCCTAATTAATAATAAGGAGCTGCCCGTTACTGAAGTAACTCCGTGAATGAGCCGGCTGGAACGCGCCCTGCTTATTTCGCGATCCTGCCTGATCCGTGATCGGCTTTATGAAAGCGATCTGCCTCCGGCACAGCCTAATTGCTTGCCCGTGCCTGACCTGCAGCTGCAGCACTCGCGCCGCGATTCCCCTCGTGACTCATCGATGCGCTGTTCCATGTAGAGACGACAAACGCCCGCCTTTGCCCCCTTTGTCGTTCCGCCGCTGCTCCCAGCGTGCCATTGCAGCACTGCCCTGGCACCTATGTAAGGCCTTCCCCGACACCAAAACATCAAACGCTGCACGGCAGCAAGGCAGGGACCGTGACAGCCAAAGCAGCCGCTGCTTGCCGACTCGCTGGAGCTAGTCCCAGTCGCTCTCACTGCCGGCTGCCAGCGGGCTGGTCGGCAGCTCCTGGAAGCCCAGCGCAGTCGCGGCCAGGCAGCCGGCGGCCCTGGCGCTGTAGGCAACGATGCCTGAGACGGCCGCATGGCAGGTGTACAGCACCGCAGTCGCCACCATTCTGCATACAAATAAAGAAAATTATCATCAAGCAAGACACAGGTGAGTTGCCGCCGTCAGTCGCCCGCATGCCCTGCTCTGACATCTGTCAGCCTGCTCAGCGACAGGCCCTGCGCCAACTGTCAAAGAGCACCCAAGTGGGTGGAAAGGCAGCCGAGCTGCTTGCAGGCAGAAGGCAGGATCGTGCGCGCGCTGGCCGCGCTGCGAGGCACCTCACGGCAGGAGTCACACACGCGGTAGGAGTTACGGGAGGGGCAGGAGTTACGCACATGACGATGATGACCATGTTGTACGCCTGCGTGCAGCGGCTGTCACCCGGATCGCAGGCCGGCAGTCGCGCGTCGCGCAGGAATATCTGGATGCAGATGCAGTGGATGGCGGCAGCGCTGCCGGACAGCATGCCGGTGGTGAAGGCCAGCAGCTCCACCGCCTGCAGGGAGCGGGAGTTACGCCGGCTGTGCGGCTCACTCTCCCAAGCCAGCCCCACAGCATGGCTCGAGATGCATGCATGCTTCTGGCCACCGCTCCACACATGCCCGCCTGCCTCCCACGTCTGGCACATGGCTGCGGGCCTGCAGGCAGTGCGAGTGAAGAAGGCAGAGCCGTGGGGGCCGGCACAGCGGGGAGACCTTGAGCTGCAGCGGCTGCAGCGCCTCGCCGGGCGGCTTGTGGCGCGCGAGGCAGAGGCCCAGCAGCGCGCGGGCGGCGCCCAGCACACCCAGCGCACCCGACCAGGTGAAGAGGGCGGCCATGATGGTCGCAAAGAGGCTGAAGCCGAGGCTGAGCAGCAGCACGAGCGAGTGCAGCAGGATCAGCGCGCTGAGCGCGAGCCACAGCAGCAGCCACTTGGTGCCGCGCCGCCACTGCCGCAGCTGCAGCGACCCGACGCGGCAGCATCAGCAGGAAGCAGTCACGGCAGCCATGCTGGGTGCGGCCTGCGGCGGGCGAAGGGGGCTGCACCGCATTGGAGACGCGCTCGAGGCGCATCGGCCACAGCATGTGCGGCTGCACCGCATAGCCGCCGCCGCCGCCGCCCGGCCAGAAGGGGGAGCCGTGCGGGCTGGGCCCGCTCACCTGCAGCTGCACGGCAGCCCCCAACCATGGGTCGTGCCCTGCCAGCAGGAAGGAAGGCGCATGCCGGCTGGCCGGAACCGCCCCACTGGGCCCGGGAGCGCACCTGCGGGCCGGCGTGCTTGGCAGCCAGGCCGAGCCGCGAGTGCGCCGGGCTGCTGCCGAGCAGCGAGGAGCGATCTGTGCGGATGCTGGGGCTGGCCTCGGAGCGGCAGGGGCCCCGCGGGCTGCCGTGCGAGCGCTGGCTGCCGGCCCGCTTGGGCGACGCCTCCCTGCCGGCCGCCTCTGCGCGCCCACCGCCGCGGCTGTGAGGGTAATTATGGGCCGGATGCCTCGGTGCTGGCAGCAGGCGCCAGCAGCTCACCGGCAGGGTGCGGGAAGCGGCCGCTGGCCTCGCCGCGCTCCCAGGGCTGCCCAGGCAGCTGCGCGGCACCACACCAGGGGCTCTCTCTTCTGCCAGAGGGGACTGCACATGATGCAGGCGGGTGGCAGTGTGGGGCAGCCGACCTGCAGCCTGTCGGCCATGCGGCGGGCGTGCCACAAGGCTCCAGGGTGGGCGGGCGGGCCGCAGGCGTCGCAGGCGGCCGAGCTGACAGGCAGCTCGGCATCACTCTGCTGCGCTAGCTGCGCGGATGCCAGGGGCCGCCGCCACTGACTCTGAACCGGCGGCTGGCAGAGCACTGCGATCTGCTGAGCGGCTGGCGCGGCGTCTGCAAGGCTGGGAAGTTGGGCTTGGGTTCTTGTGGTGGGCTCGGCCGGGGCCGCCCTGGGGCTGCTGCCGGCGCTGCTGCCGTGTGGCTTGCAAGTCAGCAGGGCGGCAGGCAGGTCGATGAGAGGCGGCTGCCCTGCCTGCTGGAGCCTGGTCCGGCTCGCCTGCGAGCGGGACGCCCCGGTGAGCAGCCAACCTCGCGCCTCGACTGGTCAGCGGGGGCGAGGGAGCGCCGCTGGCCTGTGGCCTGGCTGGCACTGCGATCGGCTGGCTGCGTTGCAGGCCGGGCGGCGGCGCGCTCTGCCAGGCGCGCGGCTCGTCCGTCGAGCCGTCCTCATCTGCAGGGGCGAGCTTGGTCTGTCAAGCTGACGCCTGGGGCTTGGAGGTCGCTGCAGTGCGCTGGAGCCGGACCAGAGCACCACTCCAACAGCGGCGCCTCCGCCTCACCACCCGCTCGGCCGCGCCAGCCCAAGCCCAGATGCTTCAGCATCGGCGGTCAGAGGCTCTTCTGTCGCGGAGATGCGGCAAATCTTGCGCCGAATCCGGTCAACGTCGCGCCTGGCGGCTCGGCCGGGGCTGCCGAGCGACAGAGACGGAGGCAGTTGATCGGGTGACAGCACGGCGGAATGCAGGTGCACAGGGGGCAGCGTGCGAAGGTTGGTGGTGAGGTCCTGTGCAGGTTTGGAGCGCTGCAGCCATCCGCCAGCACCTCCACTATCACAGAGGAACTCTTCGAGTATATCGGTTCGTTTCTGCTCTGATCTATGCAGCAGACTGCTTATGGCGAAGCTTGCTTTACAGAAAATGCTAGGCGTCCTGGTGGCAGCGGTGCAGGCCAGCCACAAAGCAGGCCTGCAGCGCGCCCTACAGCCTGCATACGTCCTGCAACCAGGTCCTGAGCAAAATGGCTATGCGACTTGCCAGGTGCAGGAGGCCCCGCGGTCCCCTTCGCACAGTTGGATGGGATCTCAGTTCCACCACGGCTTCTCGCCAGTGCGGAAGTCGGTCTCAGTCCACGGCGTGAAGAAGACGCCGTCGTCCTTGACCTCCGTGTGCGCCAGCGCCAGGCTCTGCAGCGGCGGCGAAAGGTGAGGTCAGTTTGCGCAGCATTCACCGAGTTTCGGCCAAATCTTGCAAAATTTTGCATGGTTGAAGCATGGTTCAGCAGACAAGGGAGGAGTTGGCGGGGCGTACCAGCGGCGCGGGGCCGCGGATGACCTTGCCCTCCTTGTTGTACTGCGAGCCGTGGCACGGGCACTTGAACTTCTGCTCCGTGTTGTTCCAGGGCACGACGCAGCCGAGGTGGGTGCAGACGGCGTTCAGGCCGTAGCGCTCAATGTCGCCGTCCTCCTTGACTGCACAGGCACAGCCGGAGCAGCACCCCTCAGTCGGGCGTCCGAGGCACGGCATCTGCAGCCCCTGCTGCAATTGACAACCTAGTTCCCGGACACCAAGAGCAGCACCGCGAGTCATTCGTCTTTATCATCGTCCAGCATGCACGCAGCGTGCTGGGAAGGCAGCCAGAAGCCGAAGAAAGGAGGGTGAGAGGGCGCACCGATCAGGTAGGTGGCATCAGACTTGAGGCCCTGCACCAGCGAGCGGTCGCCGGCCGGGTGCGTCTTCAGCCAGGACGACTTCTTGACGTCGTTGCCCAGGGCGTCCTTGGCAGCCAGGGCGTTGCCACCGCCGGCAGCCCTGCAGATGGCAGCACGCATGCATGTCAACATCCGGCCCACTGCAGCGCCCCTGCAAGCAGCGAAGGCTGGGCTAGATGGCGGCGCACTTCGGGGGCACAAAGAAGGCGGCGTAGGGCCTGCAAGAGAGCACCAGGGCTTGTCAGCGCTCTAGTGAGGACCAGGATGCTTAAGAGAGCGGCAGCAGTTGGGGAGCTGGGGGGCGAGCTCACAGGCCCAAACCGGCGACGGGCAGCGAGGCGGCGCCGACCAGCAGCAGGTTCATGATGTTCTGCACGCAGCAGCGGCCGGGTGTCAGCCTTTGTTAAGCCATACCGGCGATCCCTCTCTGCTTATGGCCGCATCCCTCCTCATCCCTCGTCATCCCTGAACCCCCATCCCTGGCTGTGTCCTCGCCGGTGCGCTGCTTGCAAGTGCAGCTCGCCAGCCCGGCCTGCTCCGCAGACCAGGATTGGCTGCCAATATCTGGCGCCCGTGGCCGCGCCCGCCGCCAGCAGCGCCGCAGCGGGCCTCTCACAACTGCCCGGCATAGCTTCCGACGCCTCACGGCGGAAGCGCGCCGCCCTGCTGCCCGTGCTGGCCGTGCTACGTGGGTCGCCGCAGCGCCCGCTGCCCACCACGGATCCCCTGCCCCGCTCCGTCGACCGGCTACGGGCGGCAGCGCACCCGCTTGTCCATGTCCGGCACCTCATCCAGCGCCGCGGAGCCGGCCATCGCCACCACACGGCGAGGCGCGGCGCGGGGCTGCACGCGCAGCGGCGCGCCCAGGCCGCGCGCGGCCAGCGGGGCGCCCGTGCGCTGGGGAGCCACGGTCGTCTGCATTGCTGCTCTCCGTCTCAGCGAGGGCGATTTCTGCGGCCGGGCCGCTTGGGGGCACCCGCCTATCTGGTTTTCGAAGCACGCCATCGACTGCATGCAAGCACCTTGATGCAGTGATGGGCCACTGCAGGTGATGAGGAGGGGTTGGCAAGTGTGGCTTGACACGACAGGCTCGACAGGCTCAGGTCGAATACGCCGATCACATGTGCGAGGTTGCAAGCTGGTGCCTGCAGATCTACCACCACCCTGACATCCGCGCGCGATAAACGGACGTCCCCTCCTGTGGACTGTCTACGAGTCGGTGCAGCGAGTCCTCTCAGCAGCAGGAATACTGCAGCAGGGGAGGACTAGCTGTTTGTAGGCAGCAGGCCACTGTGAAGCAGGTAGATTTTGTTGCACTTTGTTGCACACTCCACACAGCGACGACCTTGGCACCCCTATCCTGCTTTCACACTCAAACGACTGGCTCAGCACCTTCTGCCATACGCATGTGTTTGCAGCACAACGCACATACTGGGAAAGAGGGCAGCTCGCCTATGATCTCTGTCGCAGAGGTGGACTCAGAAGACTCGGAGCCAGGCCACCTTGCCTGGCCCTGGTGGGCGGTGTCGCCTGCCGGCTGCTCAATACGCCGCTGCGGTGCAGGCTGCTGCACCGCCGCCTACTGCTGCCTGTTTGCCTCCTGCTCCCAACTGGCCTCGAGAAAGGCCAACTGGCCTCGAGAAAGGGACCTGTTCGGTGCCGTGGGGCATTGGCTGGCAGCATGAGACCCAGGGGAGCCTTTTGACAACAGGTTGTCAGGCTTACACCACCTTCACGCCCGAACTTAACATCATTTTCCGCACTTCTCCACTGCTGCCGTTCCACGCCGGGTGCCAGCACGGAGCCGGCGGGCGGCATGGCGTCCCAGGGCGACGGACCAGAGGGAGTTGAGCAGACCAATCAGCAGCCCGCGCTGTGCGCCAACGGCTGCGGCTTCTTCGCGTACGCACCCGCCCCTGCACACTCTTGATGTCTTCTGGCGCCGTTGCCAGCGCGGCAGGGCGCCCGGGCGGCCCCCAGGGATAGCTCCACTGCGACAGGACACGCTCGGCCTAGCGAACCCACGGCCGGCTCCGGCCGCGCCGGCCGGCTTGGCGCCGCGGGCGGTGCTGTTGCGGGCCAGGGGGCGCCGAACTCGCCTGTGTTCGGCCGTGAGCGCGGGAGATGACTGCCCCTCAGGCCGCGCTAATCGACTGCAGGAACCCGGCCTCGAAGAACATGTGCAGCAAGTGCTTCCGGGACAGCCAGATGGCGGCGGAGCGCGCAGTCAGCGGCGCCAAGGCGGCGAGCGCGGCGCTGGCGGACGCGCAGGCTCTGGGCAATATCAAGGAGCCCGGGATGGAGGCCGTGCCCGCGCGCCGCAAGTCGCGTTCGCCCACGCCCGAGGCGCGCGGCGCTGAGCCGGAGGCAGCCTCGCCGAGTGCACTCACGGCAGCGCCGGAGGCGGCGCCCGAACTGGAGGCGCCGAGCGTCTCGGCGGGTCCCGGCTCGCCGCAGCGGCCGCAGCAGAAGAACCCGGGCCGCTGCTTCGTGTGCAACAAAAAGGTGCCCTCCTATCCCACCTCCCACTGCGCGCGGCGTCGCTCCGCGCTCGAGAAACTTCGTCATCGCGGCCTCCCGATCGCTCGCGGACGCTTGCCCGCCCGCCCGACTGCCACGCCAGGCCCGCCGAGTCGCTGCCGCTCTCTGACACGCCCACTGACGCCCGCAGGTGGGCCTGACCGGCTTCAAGTGCCGCTGCGAGTACGTCTTTTGCGGGGCGCACCGCCTGGCGGAGGCGCACGACTGCAGCGTGGACTACAAGGGCATCGGGCGGCAGCGCCTGGCGGAGAACAACCCGCTCGTGCAGGCAGCCAAGATCC
Source organism: Trebouxiophyceae sp. KSI-1 (assembly GCA_003568905.1). Taxonomy (NCBI): domain Eukaryota; kingdom Viridiplantae; phylum Chlorophyta; class Trebouxiophyceae; species Trebouxiophyceae sp. KSI-1. The sequence continues at coordinate 10,384 of BHFV01000905.1, forward strand.
ACAAGGTCTGAGGCGGCCGCATGCAAAAGACGAGCCGCGCTGCTGTGCTGCCTTGCCGTGCACTCTCTGTACAATACAACAGCCCCCCTTTCGGGCCCAGAGGGGAGGCCAGGCGCCGAGTGCCGGCAGGGCCGCCGCTGCGCGACCGCCCGCCAGTCCTGAGAGAGCGCGGTGCTGCATGTCTGCACGCCGCCCCCACCCCGTTGGCAGCCCAGCGTGAGGGGCGCTGGGCGGCTGCTTCCCCTGTAGCCTTTGTGCTGAGTGCCGATTCCCAGTGTGCGTGTGTGTGCGTCCAACTCTCCAGGGGGGGCCCTCAACAGCAGCTGGGCCCCTCCAAATGCCAGCTGTGTGTATTCTGTAGCACCTGACACAACACTCCTCTGCCAACCGCAGCACAGAAGGCAAGCAGAGCAGGGCACACTGCAGACTCCAGCATCTACACCAGCTCAGCTCTCGCCAGCCTTCTCCTCTGCAGCCGCCTCAGCCTGCGGCTGGGGGCTGCCTGGAGCGGCCTCGCCCTTCAGGGAAGCCTGTGGGATGGGCGGCGGCCTCCAGGAGGAGCCTGCGGCCATGCCAGTGCAGCTCAGTCCAGTGCACCTCACAGATGCCCCCGCCATGGGTGCCCTCACCCGCTCAACTTGGCCCTTTTGCCACAGGAAACATGTGCGACTGTTGCCTCCATGCCATGCCCTCAGCAGCAGCAGTGCCCCAGCCATGCGGATGCTCCTCGGCTGCCTCTTGGCGTGTTCTCCAGCACTGTGAGCAAGCAGGCATCCCTGCGGCTTGCAACACCAAGGGGAGAGCGCGCCTGTGCTGGGCCGTGAGCTGGACTCCTCCAGGACCTCTGTGATGGTGACGCCGCCCGCGCCGGCCGGCTCTGCTGCAAGCGGGAGACACAAGTGGCTCATCGCCTGCTCATGCGCGGCGCTGCATGGCAGCTGCAATCGGACAAGCTGAAGGCCGACAGGAACTGACAAACGCAGGAGGCAATCTGGGCCTGCCTTGCTGTCTGCAGTGCAGGGCGGGAGCAATTCGCCTGGCAGCGCACTCACAGCCACGGACGGCCGCAGCAGTGCGGTGCCCTCCCATGCCCGGCTGCGAGCTGCAGCCCATGTGTCGACAGAAGGGCAGCCGTGGGGGCCTGGCATGCACCGCAGGTCTGTGCCTGCCCGCGGGCATGCCCCCTGATGCGGGTAAAAGGTAAAAATCCTCCCGGAGAATAGGAAAACCGCGAGGTAAACGTTTCTCCCGGCTCGGATGGCCTCCGCTGTACGGGGAGAGAAGTGCGGAATTCTCCCGGAGAAAGGCAAGTAAGTTGGAAGAATGGTTTTCCCCAAAGACTGGAGCTTTCCCTGAAGGCCGTTTTCCCGAAGGCATTGAACCCGCATCAGCTGGTTGCCACCCCAGCAGCTGAGTGGCCAGCAGGAGCCGGAAGGAGAGCCGCACCGCTGGCGTCCCGCTGCCACGGCTTTGGGCGCGGCTGCGCCCGCGCGGCCGGCGGCGGCTGACTCGGATTCGGCGGCCGGTCGTTGATGTCGTCCCGGATGCCCGGCGGCGTCTGCCCCTTCTCCAGCATCTCCAGGACCTGCGGCAGTTACACGAACCTCCTGAACGGGCAGTTACGACGCGGCAGTTACACCTCGCCCCTTGCTGCCAGGCCAGGTGCAGGAGGTGGGAGCTTCGCAGGGCCGGCCGGTGGGCATGGATGCTGCTGCGACGGCGGGCGGCTGCTGCCTGCTGCTGCGACGAGCAGACACGACGGGAAGGGGTGGCTCGTGGCTGCCAGGCAGGGGCGGCAGGAAGCCTGCCTCCATGTACGACGGCTGCTGCTGCTGCTGCTGCTGCGGCCCTGACGCCTCCTGCGGCCGCGTGAAACGAGCCGCCGGCGGAGCCAGGCTGTGCCCGCCGTTCGGCTGCAGCGGCCCGCCTGCAGCCGGCAGCAGCGCTCCGTCTCAGCACTCGAAACGACTCGAGCACAGAATGGCCGATGTTCACTGGGTGCGAGCCAAGCAGCATGAGCGCAGCGGCAGCAGTGCGGGAGGTGCCGGAAGCCTCTGCTCTGCTGCAGGCAGCGCAGCGGTCCTGCAGGGGGAGGGGGGCCGGGCGGGCTCACTGGCAGGGAACAGCGGCCCGCCGGTGCCAGGCAGCCGCTGCGCGGGCGGCGCAGCAGCCGGCCCCCCGACCGCGGGCGGCAGTCGCTCCGCAAGCAGGCCCTTCAGCTCCCTCAGCTGCGCCTCCAGCCCGCCGCCGGCCGGCTGCTGCTGCTGTGGGGCCAAGCTGCGGAAAGCAGCGACAGCAGCAGCTCAGAGGAGCCAGATGGCGGCAGCACAATTGATCAAGGAGTGGCAGCAGCCGAGGGGGGATCCTAATGCGAATGCGCTCGGCTGGGGCAGTCCGGCAAGGTAGCAGCGCAGGGGAGAGGCAAGCAGCGGGGTTGCGTGTCCATCGAACTGCATGCCGGCATGCAGAAAAGAGGGCTGTCTCCGCTAGGAGCAGCTCGGCTGCTAGGCAACCTGCAGCACGCCGATGAAAGGAGGCTCCGTGGCCGGAGGGGGTGTGCCTGTTCAGAGTTTGGATCGCATTCGTACATGCAGCGGTTGTGGTGTGAACGCTTGGCATGAGCAGCGGCAGGAGCCGGCAGCGCGTCAACGACAGGAGGCTCCACAGCAGGAGGGGGGGGGGGGGG
>BHFV01000906.1:999-13061 GCA_003568905.1 Trebouxiophyceae sp. KSI-1
GCAGCACGAGCGCGAGCGCCCGCCACTCCCGAGTGCACGCCCGCCCACCGCCGCGCGGCCGCCGCAGGCGGGCGTGGTCGCCGATTTCGTAAAGTCGGTGCTCAAGCCTGCGTACGCGGCCGGCCGGCTGGACCGCGACGGCTTCAAGGCGGTCGCGCGCGCGGCCGTGCACAAGGTGATGGGCCAGCGGCCGGCGTCGGCGGGCGCGACGCTGAGCGAGAAGGAGAAGGCCAAGATCAGGGAGCTGGTCGAAAAGTGCGTCAAGCGCCACCGCGCGGGCGCCGCCTGAATGGCGGAGGCGTTCGGGGAGGGCTGCACAGCGAGGCGCAAGAATCGCTGCCTGCCCCTGCCCGGCACGTTCAGGGCGAAGGATGCGGGACAGCAAGTCTGAGCGCAAGCATCATTCTCTTCAATCGCACAACACGTCACAGCATGCGCATGTGCGAGGGCGTGTCCTGCGCCCGCTGCTGCTTGTCCAGCACCTGGATCCACCTTCCGGCCCCGCTGCCGCCCGGCTGTCCGGTCGCCGCCGCAGCCTGCAGGCACACGCCTGGGTGAGGCCAGCGATCGGGCACGCGCTGTCTGCCTGGCCGTTGGCCTCGGGGTGACAAGCGCAGGCTCCCCGCACCTGCGGCCGGTCAGCCCCGTCCACCACCACCAGCTGCAGCACGCCCTCCACCAGGCTCCCGATGAGCGGCTTGAGCCGCTCGCCCGTCTGCTTCATGTCCGGCTCCGCATTGGCCTGCGGGGCGCCTCGCAACGGCGTGACCGCGCCGCAGCCGGCCGCGCTTGCATCCCCGGGCAGCCGCCGCCGCTGTCCGGACCCGCTGCTGGGATCGGCTCCTGCCCACTCTGGCGGGGAGCCGCTCACCTCCAGCAGCCACACGCGCCACGCATCGTCCAGCAGCAGGTCGAAGCCGAACAGCTCGAAGCAATTGGGTAGTGTGAAGAAGGTGAGCTCCGAGCTGACAGCGTCCAGGCACGCGCCTGCGGTCGGCGGAGGGCGGGGGGGTCGGCAGGCTGGCTGCGGCCCGGCAGCGGCCGTGGCTGAGGCTGGCGGCGGCTGCTCACCGATGACCTCGCGCACGTCCGCGTGGGCGGCCTCCACACGCGCGGCCGCCTCCGCCGGGTCCCAGCCGTCCGCCGCCAGCACCTGCACCCCCCAGCCTGTCATGCGCCGCTCCAGATGGGCTCACGGTGCGGCTGTGGGCCCCAAACGCGCGCCTGCGGCAGCTCCGACGCCAGGCGGACGAGCTCCTCCTCGGGCGGCGCCGGCCCCCGCCCGCCCTCCAGCGCGGCGCACGTGTTTGTCAGGTGGGCGCGCAGATTGCCCAAATCGTCGCGCCCTGCGCGCACCGGCCGCATCCGCCTCGGGCCGCTGCCCGCCGCCAGCCTGGCCCGGCTCGCAGGCAACCGCAGGCGGCGGCGCACCGCGGGCGTACGGCTCGGCGGCGGACAGCGCGAGCATCTCGGAGAAGACGAAGGCCCGCAGGCTGCCGACGCAGAGCGCGTACGCGCGCAGGTGGAACTTGCGGCCACCCGCCAGTAGCGGCCGCTCGACGTAGCTGCGGCCGCGGGGAGGGGCGCCTTCCGGGTTTGGCTGCGAGTCACGAGCTGCGGCACGGCTCGACTGCCGCGCGCACGGGGAGGCGGGCGCACCGCTGCAGCACCCACTCGCGCAGCTCCGGCTGCGCGGCCAGCACGGCCCGCAGGCCGGGCACGCTGTCGAAGAGGCGCACGCCGACGGCCTGGTTGGTGATGGACGGCTTGGCGATCCAGCGCTGGCTGCCGGGCACCATGTCGCGCACCTACGGCCGCGGCGGCTTGAGACTGGCGGTGGCCCCCGCCGCCGACCCCGCTGGTGGGGGCACGCAGGCACCGCCGCACCTCGTACACGTCGGCCAGCGCCTCCTCAAAGTAGTCGGGGTCATCCAGCACCATGACGAGCGTCTCGGGCACGGCCGCGGCCAGGCGGCTGCCCGGGTGCTTGGCCGCCCACTTGCGCAGGTTGTGCGCGAGGTGCGCCTTGCGGATGAGGCCCTTGCGCACGCAGTAGCAGCTGGCGGTCTGCGCGCCTGCGTGCCGGCAGCCGAGACATGGGGGTGGTGCACAGGCAGGCGGGCAGGACCCCCCTTGCGCGGTGCCCGGGGAGCAGCACCCTGGTGCACGCGCTCCCAGTCGATGCGCTCGTACTCGCCCCAGTGGAAGTCGGAGCAGCTGGCCTCGGGCGCCGGGTCCTCGCCCGCCGCCCGCAGCTCCTTCACCTCCCAACCGGGCCGCGCCGCAAAGGCAGCCAGAACCAGGCCCCTGCAGCATGCTGAGCCTGTCATGCTCGAGCTGGACGCGTTTTCCTGAGCAGGAAGTCAGGTGCCAGATGGGAGCAAGCTGCACCTGACGTACGCGTCATCAAGATCTATGGTGGCAGTTCTCCTCCTCGGCAGCGGCTCATGCTCCAGATTCTCTGTTTCGTGTGCATGCACACCCGCGAATCGCTCGTCCCACCAGGGCAAGCCGGGCGCAGTCTCCGCCATCCGGCCGCCGCTGGCTCGGCCCGGCGGTCGGGCTGCTTCTGTGGCTACTACCAGCACGAACTCTACAGAGGGAGGCTTCGCGTTGGCACGTTGAACTTGGTTCTGCAAAGGACGCCTTGGGCGTTGCAAGGCCGCGGTCGACGCATGCACGATGATCAGCAAAATCGATAAAAATGAGCAAGGGAATGCAGACTGCAATGCGTATCAGCGAGGCTAGCGTCTCATGCCAACGCTGTAATGTTGCTGCGAAGAGCTGCCGGCTGTCGGCTGTTGAGACACTGCGAGCTGGAACCCTCTCTGAACTTCCGCACGGAAACGAACCGCGCCACATTGTGCCTCGAACGCACCTACATTGGGCTGCGCAGCAGGCCAGAGGCGGACGGCTGAGCGCAGCTTTTCGGCCAGTTCTCCTCTTGCGTGCTGCCCGCATGCCTCGTCGCGGGTGCGCGCTAGCCGAGTCGAGCAGCCGCAGTCGGCGCAGCCGCAGTCTTGGAAAGCTTGCATGAAGCGAAACTGCATCGCCCAGCCAAGTTAAGCTACCATGAGTTTGGCATGCCGAATGCGTCACCTGAAACGCTGCTTGTTGCAGGGGGTAAAGCGACGATGGAGCCGTGAGCTGGGCACAGCGGCTCCAGCACACCCGCAAGGAGGCCTAGCATGGCCGCTGCGCTGCTGCGAGCCGCGCGCCGGCAGCAGGCCTGGCGCCTAGGCCTGCAGACAGCAGCCGAGCACCGGGCACCAGCGTGGTTCGGCGCTGCGGCCGGGCTGCGGCGGGGCCTGGCCAGCTCTGCGGCCGAGCAGCTGCCGGCGACCGGTGCAGCGGCCCAGGATGGGCGGCGGCGCTGGGGCTGGGTGCTGCTGCTGCCGTCTGCACTGGCCGCCTTCCTCGGCTGCTGGCAGGTCGGCCGCTACAGCTGGAAGGTGGATCTGCTCGCTCGGCGTGAGGCCGGCCTGCAGGTGGTCGTCTCCTACTTGGTGGCGGCACATTTGCCCGGTGCAGTGCAACCCCGCCACAGGGAGCGGCTGACCGGCCGCCCGCGCAGCAGGCGGAGCCAGCAGACCTGCTGGCGGGGGACGAAGCAGGGCCGCCGGGTGAGTTCCGCCGGGTGGCGTTCCGCGGCGAGTGGCAGCATGACCGCTCGCTGTACGTGGGCCCGCGCCCGAGGACGGTGATGGGCACCGCCACGCCCGGGTGCGCCCCGGCTTTGTCTCTGCCGCTTGCCCACCACCCGGGGCCTCTTACTGTCCACTACTGTTCAGAGCCAGGAGGCGAGCCGCCGAGTGAGGGAGGTGGCCCCGTGCAGCTTCACGCTGGTCACGCCCCTCGTCGACCGGCGGTCCGGCCGCGGCGTGCTGGTGGCGCGCGGCTGGGTGCCGGCCGAGTGGCGCACCAACCCCCGGCTGCGCGCGCTCGGCAGCCCGACCGGCCAGGCGCGCCGCCGCCCGGCCGGACTGCCGCGGCACTGCCTGCTGCCCAGGCCCCGAGGGCGTAAGATGCATGCTTCCTGCATGTCCTGCCTGAAGGCGGACCCCCCCTCGCCCGCGCAGGTCGAGGTGAACGGCGTGGCGCGCGGCAGCGAGGCGCGCAGCAGCTTTGTGCCGGACAACGCGCCCGAGCGGGGCCAGTGGTTCTGGCTGGACGTCCCCGCCATGGCCGCCGCCTGCGGCCTGCCGCCCGACACGCCGCTGCTGGAGGCCCGCCCCCCGGCTCACATCCTCCCCGGCCTGCCGCACCGCACAGAGCTCCCGCCGCCCACCGCCGGGCAGAGCAGCGGCCGAGGGTCTTCCCGATCTGAAGCAGGCCGGCGCGCAGGTGTACGCGGCCGAGGCGGGGCCGGACGCGGCGCCCGCGCCGACGCAGATGGACGTGCTCGCCTTCCAGGGCCGCCGGCCGCCAGACGCGGTGCTCTTCCCGCTGCCGCGGCCGGCGGCCGAGCTGCTGCGCGCCTCGGTGTCGCCGGCCGACCACCGCAACTACGCTGCCACCTGGTTTGCCCTGTCCGCCGCCACCGGCCTGCTGGCCGCCCGCGCGCTGCGGCGCCCGCCGGCACGACCGCGCCCGCAGCGGCCTGCGCCCTAGGCCGGGAGGCCTCGGGGCGCCGCCCTGGCAAGCCGCCTTGCCGTGCAGCTCGACCGGGTTGGTCCGCATCTGGCTTGCCATAAACTGCTCAGCTCGTGGGGTGGGGGGGATGCCACGACAGACTGTTTTGTGTGGGCAACGCTGGCACAGGCTTAAACACGAAAGTGTCACGTGTCGCAATAAATCCACAGGATGCAGAATGCAGCCTGGAGCCTGCAGGCCTCCAATGCGGCCCTCCAAGCAGCACTTCAATGTGAGAAGAGCAGCTCCAGGCAGGGCGCCAAAAAATACGGCTCGCAGTGCGCAGCGCTCATGCTTCACCCGCCCGCTCGGCGGCCAGCAGCTCGTGCGCGCGCACTGCCTCGCCAAGCGACCCAAACAGGCAGTCCTCTCCTGCAGGCCAGGAAGGGCGCGCTCCTCAGGCGCGATGGGTGCTGCAGCGTTACCGCACGTTTACCACTGCCTGAGGCGGCAGACGGGCCACACGCTCCCTGCTTGGTCAGTCACGCCCTCATGGTGGCTGCGGAGCGTGCCTGCTTGTTCCAGCAGGCCGGAGGCGCGGCACACCCGCAGCGGCTGCGCTCCCAGTCCGAGCAGGCCGAGCCGCACGTGCCTGGCCGCCAGGCTGCGCTGCCAGGCGAGCAGCACCTGCGCGGCGACAGGCTCGTCTGCTGCGCCTCCGACCGGGCAAGCCGGCGCGGCGGGGGGAGGGTGCGCGCGCGCCTCTGCAGCCGTGGCGTCCAGGAAGAAGCTGCACCCCAGGTCCAGCACCAGCAGCCGCACCGCCTGGCCAGGCGGACGCGGCCCGGCAGAGCCCCTGGCAGCTCCGTGCTCGGCTGGGTCCGCCTCGCCCAGCAGCCCCGCCGCCTCCTCGTCTGCAGCCGGCGGGGCGGCGCTCCGGGCCGCCTCCCCGCCGGCGGCCGCCTCCAGCGCCGCCTCCGCCTGCGCCAGGGGGGGCGCGTGACGAGGGGCCGCCCGTGGGGAAAGGCACTCGGCAGGAGCGCGGGGCGGGCGGCCTGCCTGGTCCACCACGCTCTGCGCGTTGGCAAAGCACAGCGGCCCCTCCGGCCGCACGACCAGCAGGCCGGCCGGCAGCGGGCAGGGCAGCGCCTCCTCGCCGAGCCCGGCTTTGCGCCCCTTTCCACCGGCGTGCGGCCCCGCAGCGTCGCCGTCGGCGCGCTCGCAGTCGGCTGCGGCAGCGCGCCGGCTCAGGAGCGTCAGCGCCCAGCGGACAGGCTGCCGGCTGCTGGAGAGCGCAAGGGCGCGCGTCCGCCTCTGGACTCGGCGGCCGGGGGCGCACCGACGGCTGCGCTGCCGGCCAGCGGCCGCGCCTGGGCGAAGGCTGCGCGGCCGAACAGCGTGAGCAGCGACAGCGCGATGCCGGCCAGCAGGCCTGCGTCCACGTCGCCCAGCAGCGAGACCAGGAAGGTGACCGCCCACGCCGCGCAGTCGGGTTTGCTCACCTGCGGAGGGCCCGCCGGCTCACGGACGCCCCCTGGCGCGCCTGCCGAAGCAGACCCGGGAGGCCGCTCTGCCGGCACCTTTCGGCAAAGGGGGGCAGGCTCGTGCGGCAGCCGCTGCGGCGCGAGCAGGCTGCACACGCAGGGCCGAATGCCAAGGCAGCTGCGGGGAGGGGGTGTGGTTGTGGTCAAGCGTGCCCGCCAGTAGAAGGCGGCCCGCTGAAAGTCGAGCAGCGAGAGGACGCCCATGATGACGATGGCGGCCATCGCGCCCAGCGGCATGCGCGCAAACACGGGCGCCGCCAGCAGCAGCGCGCAGCCCACCACGCCCGCCACCAGCGCGCCCGCCGCGCCTGCGGGCGCCGCCGGAGGCTGCTGGCCGCGCGGCTGTGCGGCTTGCGGTCGGCGGTGCCGGGGGCGGGCGGGGAGCGGCTGACCGGTGGCGGCGCCGGAGGCCTCCGCGACGGCGGAGCGCGCAAAGGAGCCGGTGCTCGGGTAGGCGGCAAAGGCGGCGCCGACCAGGTTGCAGGCCGCCAGCGCTGCGAGCGCCGCGCGAGCCTCAGGGAACGCCAGCCTGGCGAGCGGCGCCCGCGGGCTGCCGGGGGTTGGCGGCGGCGGCGGCGGCGCACCGCGGATCTCGACGTCCGGCTGCACGCGGTCGCCGTGGCGCTCAGCCAGCGCCTTGGTGATGGACACCGCCTCCAGCAGGGAGACGAGGACGACGGCGGCGGCGGTGCGGGCGAGCGCCCAGAAGCCGCGCGCGGGCAGCCACCAGGCCAGGCTGAGCGGCGGCGGGCCCGGGCGGATGCGGCCGATGGTGGCGACGGCGCCCGACGTGTCCAGGCCGGCGGCCCAGACGAGGCCGATGCTGAGGGCGGCCACGGTGATGGGGCCCAGGCAGCCGACGCGCGCGAGCGACCTGCCGGCGGGCGGGGGCCGCGTCGGCCGCGGGCGGGCGGCTGAGCGCCGCGCGGCGGCCCACTCTCGCTCGCCAGCAGCCGTGGCGCTGCAGGACTCCGGCCTGCCGCAGCCAGGGCCGGCGCTGGTGCCGGCAGGAGCTGGGGGTTGCGGCGCGCCTGTGCCAGCGCGGCGCGGCCCTGACGGCAGCCAGCAGCGCCAGCCAGGCGCAGCCGAGCGCCACCTCCAGCGGCTTGGCGTGCGCCGCGCCGGCGGCCAGCCCGGCCAGCAGCTCCGGCAGGCGGCCGCCGCGCGGCAGCTGCAGCCCCGCCAGGTGCTGCACCTGGGAGAGGCTGATCAGGATGGCGCCCGCGGTCAAAAAGGCGCTGATGATGGGGCGGGACAGCAGGCTGCACGCAAAGCCCAGCCGCGCGGCGCCGAGGGCCGCGTACAGCAGGCCCGCCAGCAGCGCCACCTGCGGCCCGCGCCCCGCCCTTGGCCCGCTCATGTTCTGTCAGCGGCGGCGGGGCCGGCCTGGACATGGTCGCGGGGACGGGGCTGGTGCCCCGGAGTGGGTGTGGTGGGGGGAGAGCGGGCAGCGTGGCAGCGCTGTGGGCAGGCGAGGGGCACGCTGCCACGTCACCCCCCCCCCCCCCCCCCGAGAAGTCCCGGCGGCCGCGGCCGAGCGGCGCGTGCCTGGATGGCCGCGCGGTTGTAGGCGTCCTGGGCGGCCGGGTCGGCCGGGCGGTTGGGGTCGACGTTCGCGTCGGAGCCGGGCACGGCCGCCCGCAGGCTGCTGGAGAGGATGAGGGAGACGAGCGCGACCGGACCGACCGCCTGCGCGCGCGACCGGCGGGCTTGCCGGCGGCAGGGCTGGAAGGGTGGAGGCTCGAGGCTGTGCCGGCGCCGGACCAGGAAGCGGGAGCCGCCGAAGAAGGCGTAGACGAGCGGCGGCACGAAGCAGCAGTAGAGGCCAAAGGCGGCGGGCAGGCCGGCCATGCTGGCAAAGGCGGTCGACTGCGGCACCGCCATCACGCCTGCAGGGGCCCTTCCGGTTGCAAAACGCTCGGCCCTTGGCAAGCGGTGCAAAGCGGCAGGGCGAGGGAACAACATACCGACCGTGATGCCAGCAACCATGTCTGCCTGTGAAGCATGCCACATGGATCTCGGTCAGCGGCCGGCCGTACAGCCGCTTGGCTGCGCTGGCTCGGCTGGTCATGAAATCCTACCGCCAGCGAGCGCCGCAAATCGTAGCTCAGCATCCATCTCAAGCCTGGCACGTACTCTAGCAGCGCTGGGTGCGCCAGGCAACGGGTCCAGCGCCCTGGTGGCCTACAAGGTGGCGAACTGAGGTTTGCGCATGCGCCACTGAGAAAACGCCTCTTTGTCAGCGACAGGATGCCGCATCAGGTACAGGCAGTTGGGCTGCACAAACCAGTACGTCAGCCAAAGCGCATCGTCGCAGGTCGGGCGCGCCTGCGCGAGACGGCACGCGCGCCCGGCCGCATGCAGACCGAAGGCGCGCTATCCCGCGCCGCGGGATCGCTACATTGTGCATCCTCCTCCCTGTCCCGCAACTCGCGCAGCTCGCTCATCGCTCCATCCTCTGTGCCATAGAGAATAGAGGAGGCGCGCAAACGCGCGCTCGCCCCTGCTCGCCCAGGCTGTTGCGCCTGCTGCCTGCCTGACGGCAGGCCCCAGCAATCCGTTGCTGACCAAAACTCACCGCAGAGGTCGCTCTCCGGCGGCCAGCCCGGGCTGCGGCGTGATGGCGGACCCGAACGCCATCGGCAAGGTGCTGCATGCAGGGCAGCCCGCTGCCTGCGTCCAGCTGCGCAGCCTGCATTGCCGAATGGACGCTTGCGCGATCGACCCTCGGTCGATCGCATCGCCCGGCTGCCGACCGGACGCCTGTGGACTGAGCATTTGAAGCACCGCGCTGACCGGGCCAGTGGCTGCGCGGCCGCAGGCCTTTGTCGAGCATTACTACAAGACGTTCGACACGAACCGGACCCAGCTGTCGTCGCTGTATCAGGAGCAGAGCCTGCTCAGCTTTGAGGGGCAGCAGATACAGGTGAGCTGCAGTGCAAGCTGCAGTGCGAAAGGCAGCCCCTCTGTTGCGCACGCCTGACGAGCGCGTCTCCTCGGCGGCCGGCAGGGCGTGCAGAACATCGTGCAGAAGCTGGTCAGCCTGCCCTTCCAAAAGTGCCAGCACAACGTCACGTCGACCGACGTGCAGCCCTCGCTCTCGGGCGGCCTGCTCGTCTTTGTCACCGGCCAACTGCTGGTGCGCGTGCTCGTCGCGCTCGCTATTTGCAAGCCCTGGGACACTGCAGGTGCCGGGGCTGAGCGTGTGCCCCGCGCAAGCGCAGACGGAGGGCGAGTCCAACCCGCTCAAGTTCAGCCAGATCTTCCACCTAGCGCCCGTCAACAACAGCTTTGCCGTCAGCAACGGTGCGCAGTGCCTCGGGGATTCCAGACTCCGCGCAGTCGGGGGGCAGGAGCGGCTACTGAGCCCCCCCTGGTGCGCTGGCTGCAGACATCTTCCGGCTGAACTATGGCTGAGTGACCCCAGCGAGAGAGCTCCGCAGCCCACGGTCTCCCATGCGCCTGCTGGTGCAGGCTGGGAACAAGTGCCAGCGCTGACCGCCCAGATGGCTGCGCGGCACGGCGTCACTGTCTGCCTGGCAAATGAGAGTGGGAGCTCCACAACATTGGGTGTGAGTGGCGTCAAAAAAGCACGCGGTAGCTGAGAGCATGCCGAGGGCCCCGCCAGCAACTTGCGACGCTAGCGGGCGGGATGCATCTCATGGATCTGCTGGTGCATGTGCATGACCACAGAAGAGCCAGAAGGCCTTGTGTGTGCGGCCCAAAACTCCTTTACAAGAGGGGAAAAAGGTGAACGCAGCAGCAACTATCTCCTAGGCCAACAACACAGGGCTACTTCATCCTGCTGAAACAAGGGTTGCAGCAAGCAAACACAGGTGGGTTCGGGGGAGTTTTCGAGCATTCAGGCTACCGCTGCGCTGTCTCAGCAGCACATTCAGAGCGCCCCACAATCCTCCTTCCTGACGTCTGTTCTACCGGCTCGGAGCTTCCACTCACAGCTGCTGCTGCTGACCGACCACGCTCTGCGGGTGCACCGCCTGCTGCCCGACGCCGCCCGCCACGCCCGGCTGCTGCTGGTGGCCGGCCAGGCCCGGGTGCTGCTGGTGGCCGGCCAGGTGCGCCTGCTGCTGCTGGTGACCGAGCTGCGCCGGCTGGCCGGCGCCCGAGTCGAGGATGTTGATCTGGCGGCGGCGCTGCTGCGCCAGCTGCTTCTTGGGGATGTCCACGTCGAGGACGCCGTTGTCGACGCGCGCGGTGATGCGCTCGGTGTCGGCCGAGTCGGGCAGGCGGATGGTGCGGCGCGTGTAGCTGCTCGAGCGCTCGCTCCTGCAGTGCAGGAGGGAGAAGCGGTGAGTCGACAGCAGGCCGCAGGAAGGGAGGGGGGGGGGAGTTGTGAAGCGGGGAAGCAATCCGCCAGACCATATGGGAGGGGCGAGGCAAAGGCAGCCCACCTGTGGATGCGGAAGCCCTGCACCTCCTCCGTCTTCTCCTGCCCGGTCTCGTTGTCGACCGCCAGGTTGAGCAGGTCGCCGTCCACGGACAGCTGCACGCGCTCCTTGGGCACGCCGGGCACGTCGGCCCGCACCAGGAAGCGGTCCTCCTTCTGCAGCCCGCCAGGAGCAGTGCCAGTCAGCCTGCCGCTCTTCGTGACTCTGCAGACACCACGGGCAGCAGACGGCCACGGGGTCGCACCTCATACACGTCGAGCTTGATGGGGGCGGCCTCCAGCTGGGGGAACCCAGAGCTGCCGGTCAGCAGGCTGGGCCCGATGAAGGCGCGGGGGTCGAAGAGCGCGCGGAAGGGATTGGCGAAAAAGTCGGAGTCGCCATCGCCGCCAAAGCCGCCGGGGAAGCGGGAGAGCGCCATGCCGTTCTGCGGGTGGTGGTTCCCTGCGTGCGCGGCAGCCGGATGTCAGCCGGGGCCGTCAAGGTAGCAGCCAGCAGCCCCTCGGCGCGGTCGCGGAGCTGGGCGGGGAGTAAGCGCACAGTTGCCGTAGCCGTGCTGCATGTCTGCGAAATTTCTAGGTCGCCTGCCGTGCGCGCGCACTGTGATTCGCTAGACGATGCGTGCACTAGCTAGATAAGCGTGAAAGACGTCTGAATCAAGCAAGTGCAGCGTGTGCGAGCGTGTGCGTGAGTTTTGCGTTTCGCGAGAGGGAGACTGAGCTGCCCCGAAGCCGCACGGAAGCGCACCTGGTCGCCGGCGCGGGTGCGTTGTACGAGCGCTTTGTCCTTCGTTCAATTGCTTTGCTTCGCTGTTTGCTGTTCTGATGCAACGGAGGATCGGCAAAACCCATCGGCCGAAGAAGCTTCTTTACGGTCCGAGCAAGTTCAGCAGTTTAAATGCGTTGATGGCGGGAAAAGCAAACACTCATTCCGCCCGCCTGCCAAACAGGTTGCGCAGCAGCTGCGCGGCCATCGGTGGCTCCTCCCACTTGGCGGCCACCATGAAGTTGACCAGCTTGTCCTGCACCCGGGGCTGAAATGTCAATCACTCCAGCGAACATTCAACCCGAGCATGGCACCGCAGCAGGAGAAAGAGGCGGCACCTGCACGTCAAAGCGCAGGCGGCGGCCCTTGGAGGCGCGGCGGTCGACGGGCGCGCGCGTCTTGCGGGCGCGAGCCGCCAAAGCGCCCCCGCCCAGGTCGCCCGCGGCCGCGCCGCTGCCCTGCAGGAACTCCTGCAGCAGCTGCTGGTAAAAGGCGCTGTCGTCATAGCGCTCCGGGTCGCTCGCCTGCCGCTGCTCCGCCGCCTCGGGGGCGCACAGCTGGCGCGGCGCCGCCTCCCAGGGCAGCCGCGTGCGCTGCGCCATGCGCTCGGTGTCCCGCAGCGCGTTGGCCACCTGCAGCGCGGCGCAGGCGGAGCCGCTCGGCGCCCGGCGGTCCCGCAGCCGGCCCACCGCGTCCGCGCATGGGGGGCGGCGGGCGCGCGCCTGGTCGGAGACGCTCTGGTTGAGCGCGCGCAGGCCGCCGCCGAGCGCCAGGC
>BHFV01000907.1:0-13058 GCA_003568905.1 Trebouxiophyceae sp. KSI-1
CCCCCCCCCCCCCCCCTCCGGGGTCCTTTTAACACTCATAGCTGTCTGCTGGCCCGCTAGCTCCCTCTGCTTGTCTGGAAAGGACAGCCTGGGTCTGTTGTTCATGACCAGGCGCTGCTTGGTCCTCTCCGAACCCCTTCCCTTCGGTAAGGAGAAGGGAAGGACGTGTGTGAGGCGGCAGCGCTGGTTATGTACAACATGGCTCGGTTCTTCTTTTCAGACAACTGGTGGCAGCTAGTAAGCTCTAAGCTAGGCCCATCCCTGCTGCCAGCTTATCTTCTTCGAACCGCCAATTCCGAGCAGCTCCACGCTGCTCTGCAAAGAGGCTGCCCCTGTCACTGTCACTGTGCCAGCATCGCGCCGAGTCCTGATGATAAGATACTGATGACGATACTGTAAACGATGTTGCAAGCGCGTCTTTTCGCGTGCGGAGGGAAGCTGCTGTGTGGGGAAGGAAGGCACAGGCAAGCTCCTGACACACGCCCCTCACATCCGAAATCAATCAGGAGTCTTAGTCTCTCCCTGGGTGTCAGTGCGCTTGGGAAGGACCGCCGCGGTTCCAGGAAGCAGCTGTGGCAGCTGACTGCTGCCCTGCTTGGCGACTCCCCAAGGTCCTGTGCTGCCACCGGCATTCGATGCCTTGCAATGAGGCCAGGCCAGACGGCAGAGACTGTGACTGCTGCCAGCACAGACCCTCAAAGTGTCAAGCGGGACCGCAGTCGGCTGCTGCAGCGGCCATCCACCGCTTGACACAGTGTTTGGTTGCAGGCCGCCGGTAGCGATTCCCTGGTGGCAGCCAATCGCCGAGCTTGGCCTCCCTGGGGCCTGGGGCGCGGCTGCTTGAGCGCCGGATGTGACTCTGCCCCTCCACACCGCTGTGCTGCCCCAGCCTGCTGCTGCTGCTGCTGCTGCTGCAGATGCTGATGCTGGAACAACAGCAGCAGCTGCCTGCAGCAAGGACGCCCTGCAGAGACGAGCTGGGCATGGCGCCGCGGCAGGACGGCTGCCACCACTACATGCAGGCCCGCCTCGCCCCGAGTCCCTTGTCGATGCCCAGCTGCCCGCCGTCAGCTCTCCGGCAGCCTGGCTTTCCAGGGCGGGCGGGCCTGCCTCGCCCTGCCCCGGCCGGCTCGCGCTCGACGGCCGTGCCTGGGCCCTGCTGCCGGCGGCACTGTGGCTGGAGTGGATGTTCGGATGGCCGAGCACTGCCACGGCTGCGCGACTGACACTCACAACATGCGCAGCCTCCAAGCTGCTACCTTTTGCCATTACCCCAAGCTTGATGCTTCTTTCCCTAAATCTACACAGAGATTTCACTACAAAAAACCGTTGTGTTTTATTGCATTCGGTTTTTTGTTTCATTGCATTGCCATCGGAGCAGCGTCTGAGACATGGCCCAGCAAGTGCGCCCGTTGCTGGCGGGAGAGCGCTGATCCGCGGTCATCTGTCCCTGCCACTGCCGGGGGCGGCAGCCGGGTGAGTGCGTCGCACAAGGGGCCGGGAAGGGCCGCACCCTGCAGTGGCATGCTGGACTGATGACCGATGAGCGGTGCTCTCGCGTCAGCAACGCGGGTCTCGAGGCGTGAGGACGAGCTGCATGAGTGCTGAGCAGCACAAGCCACCCCTCCTGGCCTGCCCAGGCTGCCCTGCGGCTGTCTGCTGCTGCCTGCCAGAGCATCCGCTTGCTGCAACTTTAGGGGTTAGGGTTCAAGCAGAACCAGCTCGGACGCCCGCCTCGGATGTTGGGAACGGACGCTTGAGCAGTTGCCCATCACCATCAAGCCGGTGCTGGGCTCCCATGGAGTCCAAGTCCCCGCTGAGCGCAGCGCTGCCCGCTGCTGACTGAAGCTGGAGCCACCTGCGCCTGAATTCTTTGAGGCTTCGCAGAAGAAAGGGCCCAGGAGGGGGCTTGTGCGGGCTGCAGACCTGCCCAAGGACCGCCCTGCTTGATTCGTCCCTGAGACGGCACGGCTCAGGCGCTGCTAATTTCCAAGCAGCGCCTGAGCCGGGTGTTCTCAGGGACAAATTATGCAGGTTTGTGCTTACTTTGCCTGTTCAGACATCTTGCTTGCCAGGGGGAGGGGGCAGACCAGTGCTGAGCCGTTCAAGGGAGCACCTTGCCTTAGACAGTGCGTTTGAGAAAGCCAAGTCCATAGCAGGCTGGCAACCATTTACCGACTGTTGTTCCTCTCTCGCCATGACCACCTGAGCTCTCACCAGTCCGCCTCACCTGCATCGTTGAGAGTTGTGAGTGTGTTGTAACCATGCTGACACAGACCTCAGCAGCCTGTCCTCCCCTCCAAGAATACACTCGAAGGGCTGGAGCAATCAAAATTCGCATACAGGGAAGCACAGCTTGGCACCATGGCTTCTGCCAACGGCAACGGCGCGGCGGCCGGACCATCGGACTTTCGTCATCCGATGGACGTGGAAGAGGTGCTTCGTTTGATCGATTGCACTACTGTTTGATTCTGCCCTCCAATGCAGAGCTGCAGTTCAGCTGCGGCAAGTGGCGCGGCTGGCGGTTTTGCATCGCTGACATGCGCTTCTCGCGTGGCAGTTTCGGCGGCACGCCTATGCGATGGTGGACTGGATTTGTGACTACTATAAGACCGTGGAGGATCGTCCCGTCCTCCCGGATGTGCAGGTGAGGGCCGCTTACCGCCGAGCTGCCTCTGTTGCCTAGCGCAGGCCTAGCGCAACGGATGTCTACGCCTGGCGTTGTGTGTCTCTGTTCCGAACGGGCGCGATTCGGCACCAGAAGTCGAAGCTTCACGCTCACTCCCTCAATGCCGCCGCAGCCTGGCTACCTGCGGGACTTGCTGCCAGCTGAGGCACCCGAGCAGCCGGAGCCGTTCGGCGAGGTGCTGCGGGACGTGGAGGACAAAATCATGCCCGGCACGCCTCCTGAATGCCACTCCTCTCCTCGCGTGTCCCTGCTCTCAGCCAGTTGTTGACGGCGCCCGAGCGGCGGCCTGCCCAGGCATGACCCACTGGCAGCACCCGAGCTTCTTCGCGTACTTCCCCGCCAACAGCAGCTTCCCCGGCATGCTGGGCGAGATGCTGTCGGCCGCGCTGAACGTCATCGGCTTCTCCTGGCGCGGCTGCCCGGCCGCCACCGACCTGGAAACCGTCCGCTCCCTCCCGCCCCTACTCCCCTCCGCGCCTGCCAGCCACTCGCGTCCCACACAAGTGCATCTGCAGCTTCCCCTGCCTCCCCTCGCACCTGTCAGCCACACAAGTCAAGCACTGTGCCAGCCCTCCAAGTTCTGCGGTCGTGCGTATCAAAGCAAAATCGCTGGAGGTGCACACCCGCGGCCTGCAGACCCCAGTCCTCCAAGGCCCCCTCCCCCCCCGGCCTCACGCCTTGACCTCACGTTCTCTCACACATGCCTCCCGCGCATGCAGGTCGTGCTCGACTGGTTCGGCAAGCTGCTGCGCCTGCCGCCGGCCTTCCTGGCCGCGCAGCCGGACGGCAGCCGCGGGCTCGGCGGCGGCGTGATCCAAGGCACCGCCTCGGAGGCATCCCTGGTGGCGCTGCTGGCGGCTCGCGCCCGCGCTCTCGCCGGCCGGCCGCCCGCGGACGCGCTGCGGCTGGTGGCTTACTCCAGCGACCAGGCGCACTCCTGCCTGAAAAAGGCGTGCATGGTGGCGGGCATCGAGCACTGCCGGCTGCTGCCGACCTCCGGTGGGGGCTCCGCCCCTTTCTGCCAGGTGTTGCATGCACGACTGGCTGCATGAGCAGGGCAGGATTGGTGAGCTTTCTCAGTTTGGGATTGTTTTGCGGTGAGAACAAACAAGCAATGGCCAGTGATCAGGTAGCCGCAGAGAGAGGCTGGGGCAGGCGGCAGGGGTGAGAAAGAACGCAGCCGAGTCCCAGCTGCCTGATCGTGCAACAGTCCCTGTCCTGATTTTACTCGTTTATTGCCTGGTCGTCCTCAGAAATGACAAAAAAATGGTCATGCCTGCAGGCGAGCATGACTGGGCGCTGCAGCCGGAGACGCTGGCGGCGGCCATGCAGGCTGATACCGAGGCGGGGCTGCTGCCCTTCTTCGTGTCCGCCACCGTCGGCACAACCTCCTCGTGTGCCGTCGACCCGCTGCGGGCGCTGGGAGAGCTCTGCCAGCCGCGGCGCATCTGGCACGCTCCTCACTTTTCCGCGGCTCCTGCCTCGCTCCGCTCTGCGCCTGGCAGTGTGATGTACCTCTTGCAACGCTCCAGGCAGACAGAACTTTGTTCTGAGGAGCTGCGGCGCATCTGCTGCTGCCTGTCTTAGCGCCTGCAGTATCATCATAGGAGGCTGCTGGGGGAGGGTGGCGTGAGAGCCTGCGTGTTTTGGGACTTTGGGCAGAGCTCCCTTGGCACTGTCAGCTTGTGGGTGAGCGACTGTTGGCAGCGGGTGCCCTGCAACTCTTTAAGCGCGGCCAGCGAGGCAATGGGGGCCGGCATCGAGGGGCGAGTGCAGCTCACCGCTGCTGCGCCATCTTCCCCTGTTTGATACCTCTCGCTTTCCTGTGCCGACATGAAGCTGCCAACGCTGCCAGGTAAACCGTGACGCTGCGCCCTTTGCAGGCTGCATGTGGACGCTGCGTATGCGGGCGTCGCTGCGATCCTGCCTGAGGAGGCGCCCGCCTTTGACGGCCTGGAGCTGTGCGACTCCTTCGACACAAACCCGCACAAGTGGCTGCTGACGAACTTCGACTGCAGCACCCTCTTCGTGCGCGACGCGACCCACCTGAAGGCCGCGCTCACGCTGAACCCGGCCTTCCTGCAGAACAAGACGAACGAGTACGACTACAAGGTGCGGCTTTGGGGCGCTTAAGGTTCCCTTTTCCCGTATTTGCATTTCCAGGTTCTGTGATTTGCATTGCCATATGCCAACGGTCAGATCATCACGAACTCGAGCGGAAGCTATTTGAGCCGTTCTGGCAAGCATGTGGCCTGGATGGGCCGGATGCCTTTTCAATATTGTATTTCCGTCACTTCCACATGATGAATCTACACCGTGTCAGCATATGCTTCTATGCCTGCCAGTCGCTGAACGCTTGGCCTTGTTTTGACAGGACTGGCAGGTCCCGCTCGGCCGCCGCTTCCGAGCGCTCAAGCTCTGGTTCGTGCTGCGCTGCTACGGCGCCGAGCAGCTGCGCGGCTACCTGCGCCACCACATCAGCCTGGCCCGCGCCTTTGCCGCCCGCGTACAGGCGGACGCCCGCTTTGAGCTGACGGCGCCGCAGCGCTTCTCTCTCGTCTGCTTTGCGCTGCGGGTGCGCGCCCTGCCGGCCCGGCGGCAGCTGCTGCTTCCTGGTGCATTGCAGTGCCTAGTTGGGTGTCTTTACGAGAGACCGAGCAGGCCCGGCTCTCGTGTTTTGCTGACAAGGAAGGCGCGTGTGAGTCTGTGAGGGGAGGCAGAGTCTTGAGCAGGCCCCGGCTGAGAGCTGTGAGGCCGGTGGCTGCCAGGACGGGACGCGCGAGCAGAACGCGGCGCTGCTGGAGGCAGTCAACGCCACCCGCAAGGCCTTCCTCATCCACACGGGTGCGCCCTTTCGATGTGCCTGGCAGCAGCGGGCTGCTTGCAGGGCGCGCTTCACTCACCACAGACGGCCTGCCGGCTGCAGAGCTGGGCGGGCAGTTTGTGCTGCGGCTGGCGGTGGGCGCCGCCTCCACGCAGCCGCGGCACGTCGACGAGGTGTGGCAGTTGCTGAGCCGCGAGGCGGACCGGATCCTGGGCAGCAGCTGAGGATGCCTTGGTGACTTTGGCGGCTGCCAAGGGCTGCGCGCATTGCGCGTCCGCCGTGACTGCTTGAAGCTGGGCTTGAGCTGTTGCCTGGCTGTTCGGTTGTGACTGCTGCCTTGCAGCCTGCCTGCCGGCTATGGGCTGGCGCTTCCTGCAGATTCGTGGTGATGACCAGCTGCAAATCTGGTTGCCACGCTGCTCTGTCACCCACCACCTAGCAAAACACGTCGAGCTGTCTGTGCTGCCTTTAAAAACTGGAAGGTGACATCAGCCCTACATCAGCATTCGCCGCTTCTCGCTCCGCCCGGCTGCAGTCCAGTGCACATGCCTTCTCGAATCGCATACTGATCGGAGCATGTTTCGCTCGGTGAAGGCGCCGGCCATCGGCGCTCGTGCACCAGTCCATGCAACATGGCATCACCGAGCAGCGCTGCCACCGCGGGCGCGACCGAGGCTGCTGCACCGCGTGGGTGCGGCGGCAGCTTCCGGCGGTGCCGCCAGTGGCAATGACGCCCTCGCTCGCTTGCGCCAGCTCGGCCCCCTCGCAGAGGCGCCAGCCGAAGCAGTCCAGTCATTGGTGGAGGCATGCGAGGAGGTGGAGGTCCAGGCCGGACAGCCAATCGTGACCGCCGGCAGCAGAGTGGATGGCCTCACATTGTTGCTGGAGGGCAGCACCAGCTGTGGAGACGCGCCGGCCATTCTGGGTCTGGAGGAGGCGCTGCTAGGCACGGGGGCTGCAGCAGGCATCATGGCCCGCGGACGCTGCCGCCTGCTGCGCCTGAGCGTGCAGGCGCTCCAGCGCCTGGCGAGCGCGCACCCAAAGCTGGGCCTGGCTCTCTACCAGCAGATGGCCGCCGAGCTGAGCGCCACACTCCAGGTGCCACCGGCAGGAACCCACCCCGCCTGTGCCTACAGCACACAACACATGTGCTCTGGATGGAGCACGGCCATATGCGTTGATTGTACAGTTTACCTGCTTCAGAAGAACCGTGAGATATGAATAAAGTCCAGAACTGCGTGGCACAGGAGGAGGAGGCCGGCCGGCACGCGCTGCAGCCGTTCCTGCTGCCGCCGCCGCGCAGAGGAGTCGTCGGCAACTCGCGCTACGCCAAGCGCCTGCGGCGGCAGGTCGTGGAGGCGGCCCGCAGCAGGCGTGTCTCTCATCCAAATGCCATGCTAGTCAGCTGTTGGCATGGAACCGAAGGCAGCGACGAGCCCTCCTTCTCCTCCCGGGTCTTCCCGGGTCTTGTTTTGTCGTGATCGGGATTGAACAGAAGGATAGTTTGTTGCACACGTTGGTCCTGGTTTTGCCGCCATCCTGCACGGCTCCTTGACAGGCCGCCGCTCCATCCCACCGTCTGCCGCAGCACGCCTGAGGCAGCTGCCGAACGCACGCAGGCAGCCGCTGCTGCTGTACGGAGAGCCCGGCACCGAGAAGAGCAACTGCGCGGCACTGATCCACTTTGGCTCCCCCGCCCGCTCGCTGCCGGCCGCCCGCCTGGACTGCGGCCGCCTCGACTCGGCCGGCGCGGAACTCTTCGGCCGCGGCAGGAAGGCCGGCCTGCTGGAGCTCGTCGGAGAGGGCAGCCTCGTGCTCTGCAACGCGCACAAGGCGCTCCTCCTGCATCCCTTGCAAGCCGCAGCGAGCGGTGCTCGAGTGTGTGCCATGCCGGCAGCAGCACTTCCAACTGGCAAAGCATGAGCGGCTCTGCTGAGCCTCAGCATGATGATGGCCCTTGCAAGCCGCAAGGAGTGAGCTGGGTGCGGCCTGGCGAGCATGTCGGATCCCTGCTGGTGCAAGTGAAATTGAAGCAGCCGTTCACAGTTTTCTCTGTTTCGGCTCTTTCATGCAGCACCAGCAGCAGCTGCATGCAGCAAGCGGCAAGGAGCAAGGAGCAGCCTGATAAGTAGCAAGTATGTGCTGGTGCAAGCATTGAATGGCAGCTGTCCAAATCGCCCTTCCCTTTGTCCTGGCCAGTCCATGTATCACTAGTAGCAGCTGCAAGCGGCTGGCAGCAAGCAGCGGCCTGATCACCAGCTGCAACTGTCGCAGGCGCCCGCGGCCGTGCTGCCCCGCCTGGCCAAGCTGCTGCGGAGCGGCGCATACGAGCGCAGCCCGCCGGCAGGCCTCCTGGGCGGCGGCAGCGGTGGGGATCCGCAGCCGGCCGGCAGGGTGTCGCGCGCTCGCCTGCTGCTGACTGCGCAGCGGCCGGTGCCTGCGCTGGAGGCGCTGGCCACAGTCGTCAAGGCACGCGCCTCTGCATTGATTTGACTGTCGCTTGTCATGCGACTGACACAGCTGGCTGCAAGCGGGAGCTTGCGCTGCTGATCTGCTCGCTGGCAGGCGGCCGTTGCCGGACAGCTGCCCTCCACAGGCAGCCCCGCTCCCTCCGCCTGCCAGCTGCGGCCTTCTCCTGCCTGCCGCACCAGCCGTAAGGCTGCCTGGCGGCTGCTCCTGAACAGCCTGCCGCATGAGTCACCGACGTTAGTAATGCCAGGCTGGCGGGCCGCAGATCGCCCCGCTGCGCGTCCGCCCTTCCGACGTGGCGGAGCTGCAGCGTTACTTCTCGAGGCAGATCGCGCGGCGGAGTGGGGCCGCGCCGGTCGCGCTGCAGCCGGCGGCTCTGAGGCGGCTGCAGGCGTACGATTGGCCGGGCAACATCACGGTGCCGACCCCCGCCGCTGCAGCTTCAAAGACCAGATTACATGGGGTAGATAGATAGATTGGACTGGATTAGATGAGATTGATCAAAATTAATTAAATTTGCCTTGCCTCTGGCTTGAGATCAGCTCCTGGCAGAACGCTCCGGCATGAGCTGGGCCGCAGGGAGACCCCTGTTTCCCCGCAGCAGCCGGATCGTCTGTCGCGCAGAACAGTTTGCCGCCGGTGAGGGGCATTGCTTCTATCCCGCCATGCTGGAAGCTGTCTCATGAGATTCTCTTACGCTTGTTTCCGCCGAGCTTGCACCTTGCACTCGGCGCTCAGAGGGCAAGGCTGGCAGCGCGCCACCCGCACAGAGCAAGCAGGTGCGCAGCAGGCAGGGGCGTGCGGCTGCCGGCTGACTGCTGCCGGCCCGCCGCTTGCAGGAGCTGGAGGCTGTGATGGAGCGGGCGGCCGCGCAGGCGCCCGCGGGCGCGCCGGTCCCTGCGGAAGCCCTCTGGTTTGCGACGCAGGCGCGCCCTCTCTGCCATGCTGCTGCGATGAGGGTGATGTGGCTGGCTCCTGCTACAGGCTCCGGCACTGGCCTGCAGCAGAGCACTGGCGCAAGTAAATGCAGGCGCAGCTGGATGATGCTGTTTGAACTGCAGTTTGCTGCAAACCTTGGGAGGGGGGGGGCACCTAGGTATTATCCAGCCGCTGTGTCTAAGGCAATCTCGATCCTTCCTGGACCGACCTGTTTGCTCGGGTGGGTGGGGGTTTCACCGGTTTGCTCGCCTGCGGGTGCAGGAGAAGGACCGCTTCCGGCTGGACCTCTTTGCCGCCTGGCCCCGCCTCAAGCGCCTGTTCCGCAGCCGGCTGTGGCCCGACGCCATCAACTTCAAGCGCGCCCCTGCCTCACCTGCAGTCACAGGGCAGCTTGGATTGCCTGGGCCGAGGCAAATGCGCCGCCAGCAGCAGCCATTAGCAATATCCCCAGGCACCAACCTATGAAGGGTGTGCAGAAGCCTGCTGCTCGCCGCGAGCCACTCCCTCGCCATCCTCCAACGCCCCGCGCTGCGCCCTGTTGCTGAACGTAAGCACTCCTTTGAGGGTTGTAGTTCCTGATAGATTGTAACTCCTGCTGGGACGTAACTCCTGCTGGGACGTAACTCGCGCAGGTTCACGGCGTACGCTTTCCCGCTCATAGTCGCGCTGCTGCTGTTCGGACCCCAGGACCAGGCCCACAACCCCGCGCTGGCAGTCTTCTGGAACTATTGGTGGGCCGGCGCCTTCCTGGTGTACCCGCTGGCCGGCCGCGTCTGGTGCGCGGTCTGCCCCTTCATGATCTTCGGAGAGCTGGCGCAGCGCGCGCGCCTCGCGGCCGGCGGCCGCCTGCGCAAGTGGCCCACCCAGCTGGGTGCGCCCCCCTTCCGCCCCATGCTGCCCTGCCCCTGCCCTGCTGCTCTGAGCCCTCTTTTCAACCAAGCATTCGCATTGGGCAGAAGACGTGTGTCACATTACATAACATGATGTGATGCAACGGTACGTTACACATGCTCTGCCGTGTTCCCTTCCTGTCCCCGCTTCTTTCCTTGCGGTTTTCTCCCCTGGTGTCTGCGCTGCCCGGGCCAGGCAAACTTTCCCCACCTCTTGCTGCTGTGTGCGAAGAGTGGAGTCTAAGAGGGCGTTCACACCGGGCTCCCGCGCCGCTTAGCGCTCCGCTAAGCCGCGAAAACCCTTTTTTCGCTCCGCTTAGGCGGGGCTCTAGCGGAGCGAAACCAGCGGCGCCGGAGAGGTGGTTTAAGGTGCTCCGCTAGCCCCGGAAGGCGCCGAGCCCGCCAAAAAGGCTGAGCGTTTCCCGCTCAAGCTGAGCAGAGGGCGCCCGGTGTGAACACTTTTCCGGCGCTTATCGCACCGAGACCCGACAGGCTATCGCGGAGGGGCGGTCGGTGTGAACGCCCTCTGAGTCCAGCCGCCCGCCGCCCGCCCCTGCAGCCGAGGCGTGGGGCGGTTGGTTCCTGCTGGCCCTGTTTGCCGCCATCCTGGTCTGGGAGGAGGCGTGGGACCTGCCCAACCACGCGGCCCTCTCCGGCTGGCTGCTGCTGCTGATCACCGGCGGCGCCGTCGCCTGCTCGCTGGTGTGGGAGCGCCGGCTGTGGTGCCGCTACCTGTGTCCGATCGGCGGCATGAATGCGGCGTTTAGCAAGCTCGCAGTCACTGAGCTGCGAGCTTCACGGGGCGTGTGCGCCGGTGCGGCCCCCTCTCCAGCCTGCTGGCGCCCGGCAGCAGGCAGTGCTGGCTTGGATGGCAGTGCACGTCTGATCGAGTTGCGGGAAGCAAGTGGAAGGGAACTTGATGACTGCCTGCAATCTTCGGGAGCGAGATTTGCTGCCTGGTTCCAATCCAGGCATGCATGTCCGCCGCGCGACTGGGAAGGCAGGCCTCCTCTTGGGGAGCGAGAGGGAGGGACGAAATGAATTTGAATGGATCAAGTGAAAAGCGTGGGAGGACCACCCAGGAAGGGTCACCGGTGCCGTGGACTGTTGCTCATGGGCCGGCGCGCGCGCGCGAACGCAGGCAGCTGCAGCAGCTACCACTGCTACAAGGGCGGTCCGGCCGAGCCGCCCGAGGGCCTGGCCTCCCCCGGCTGCCCGCTCGGCTCCCACCCGGCCCAGCTGGCCAGCAACGCCGACTGCACGCTGTGCGGCGAGTGCGTGAAGGCCTGCCCCCACGGCAGCGTGGCGCTGCGCCTGCGGCCGCCGGCGGCAGACCTGACGCCCGGCCACGCCGGCAAGCCGGCCGAGCTAGCCCTCCTGCTGCTGCTGCTGGGCGCCGCGTTCCTGCACTCGCTGCCGGCGCTGGCGGCGCAGCTGGGCCTGCCGCCGGCCCTGCTGGAGGACCGCGGGGCACACATCGGGCTGTCAACAGCGGTGTTGGCGGCGCCGGGCGCGGTGGTGGTGGCGGCCGACGCGGCAGCAGGGGCCGCGCGCCGCCGCCTGCTGCGCCCGGGGCTCGCGCCGCCGCGCCCGCTGCTACAGGCGGGATACGCCTACATGCCGCTCGTATGGGCCGGCACGCTCGCCTTCTACTGCCGGCCGCTGCTGCTGCGCGGCGGCGCGCTGCTGCAGGTCCGCTGCCGTCGCCCCTCCTGACACCCACATGTCTGCAAGCGGCGCTTCTGGCGCCACCTGTTCAGCCAGCCGCTTGCATGAGAGTGCTGATGATTGCATTGCTAAGGCTTACCTGAAACGCTGGAGCTGAGGGCGTTTTGTGTGGCAGATCACGGCCGCCAGCCTGGGGCTGGACGGCCTGGCGGCGGCGCTGCCTTACCCGCGCGCTTCGGAGCCGGGCGTGCACGCGCTGCAGGCGGCGCTGCTGCTGCTGGGGCTGGGCGGCGGCCTGCTGCTGCTGCGCCGCCTGCGCCCCTCGCCGCTGCCGGCGCTCATGCCGCAGGGCGTGCTCATGGCTGCGTTCACCGCCGAGCTGTGGCTGCTGTCGCTGTAGCACCCCCCTGCCTGCTTGTGTCGCACTTTTGCACAGCTTTGAAGTGCAGGAACGAGAAGCATTGCGGTGGCTTGGCTTGCTTGCAGGATTCGGTTTGCATTGCAGCTTCTGGTTTGAAGAGAACGGCTTTGTCGTCTGCCTGTCGGCAGTGGCACTTGGTTACACCGCGCAGGCGCTGGCCGCCGCGGTTCTGAAAGAAGCCTTGCTACTAAAGCACATCAGCTCCTGAGGCTTTCCCCTTGAAAGGAAGCGCATCCTGCAGTCCTGAAAGCCTCAAGGCTTGCAAGAGAAGAGAGCTGTCTCTCCCCTTTGTGTTCTGCAAGCGCCGCACCGTGCCTGGGGGAGTAAGGCAGACTGCCCCTCACCCCTGTTTTGTACAGCAAGCACTGCGCTCTCTCAGGCAGTCTCGAGGCAACTGGGTGGAAGGCTATCCAGCCTCAACGTCTTCTGCAAGCGCCGCAACGCGCCTGGCATTGCAGGCGGCGGCCGCGCGACGGCCTCTCACACTTTCCTCTCCCTCTGCAAGCGGACTACTGAACCGCATCTGGCACCTAGTTCAGGCGGGTGACGTCCACATGCTGCACGCCGAGCTGGTACAGCAGCGCAAAGTCGGCGATGGAGGTGATGACAAAGCTGCGGCCGCGTGTCCTCTGTCAGTCTCAGCCCGCCTGGCGCAGACACTGGCCTGCTGCTGGGCTTAAGAGAGGGGCCAGCACCCGGCAAAGGCGCAGGAAGCGGGGGTGTAGTTCCTGCAGCGAGCATGCAGCACATTGTTGAATTCAGGCTTTCCTCAGGTGATTGGCAGCTCAGTCAGGGCCAGGCTTCAGATATGTGGGCTGCAAGGGCAGGTGATGAAAGGGTGAGCGCCAGCAAGGAGAAGGGCTGGCACCTGAAGGCTCGGATGTTGTACATGTTGTTGGCTGCAATGACTTGCAGCACGGTCGTCGCCGCCAGGATGCCGACCATGGAAACACGTGCCTGCATGCCATACATGCAGCATGGTGCTCATCATGCACAAGCGCTGCCAAGGGCTGCCAAGGGCAAGCAGGGGCCAGAATGATGCTGCCAAACCTGTGCGAGCGCTCGAGAGGACATGACCAGGAGGATCAGCGCCAGCACTACAAGCTGCGGGTGTCAATACACGAATGAGTCTTCACTGGCGTGATTTGCCCCCCCCCC
>BHFV01000908.1:0-13045 GCA_003568905.1 Trebouxiophyceae sp. KSI-1
GGGGGGGGGGGGGGGGCACAGCCAGCACCCATCTTCAGGCTGTAGGGCGCGCGTTTAGGGTCCAGGGAAGCGCCTGAACCGCCGGCTTGTTTGGTGGCTGCAGGCAGTGCTGACGGCTGCGCAGGGGGGGCACTCCGTGGAGGTGAAGGCGCTGCAAGTGATCGGCCGCTTCCTCTTCTCCGCAGACTTCAAAGGCGTCATAAAGGCACACCCCCCACCCCCCTTCCCGCTGCACGGGCTAGCTCACTTGACAGCATCCCCTGTCGAATGGTTGCAGTTCTAGTTTATAATTGAATTGAATTGAATCAAATCGAATTCAATCAAATTTAAATTTAATCTGATAATTTCAATATTTCATTTCTATTTTTTGGAAATGCATCGGCTGGATGCTGCTGCCTGCCTGCAGGCGCCGTTGTGGCTGCCTCACGCGTGATCCTGCAAGCCCTAATTCTGAACCCTAGGTGCCGCCCACACAGCCCTTGGAGGCTGCGGGTCGTCTGGCAGGCCGGCAAAACTCAAAAAGTAACTGAATTTATCGATTGACCGGCCGCAGGTGTGGGACATGGAGGGCGGCGTGTGCGCGCAGAGCATCGAGGCGCACCCGGCCGTCATCATGTCGCTGCTAGCCTGGCAGGCGCGCCTTTCAGGGTCTAGGGTTCCCCCAAACCCTAAGTACGCGCCCGGCCTTCCTGAAGCGGAAGGGTCCGGCTGCCGGAGGCAGTTAGGGTTTAGGGTTCAGAGGGCCGTCCCCGCTCGCGAGCACGGCTGCTCGGGATGCGTGTGTCCGCGAGGCTGCCCTGCGACTTAGGGTTTATGGCATAGGGGTTAGGGTTCAGGCAGCCCTGCAGGCCGCACAGCACGCTCGAAAGCCTGCCCGGGGGCCCTTTCCGTGCCCACGCCCTGTCTGCAGCTGCACCTGCCTTGCAGAGTGCCTGGGGCTGCGTGCCCCCGGCAGCAGCGGCAGCGATGCTTCGGTGGCGCTCGCCGCCACCCCCTTCCGGCACAGCTCGCTTGCCGCGGCGGCAAAATGGCACCTTAGGGGTCAGGGAACCCTAAACTTATAAACCCATAAACCCTAAAACGGCGCCTCAGTGCGGCGGCGGCACTGCTGTCGGCAGCACAGCCTGGGCCACGCGCCTCACAGAGCCAGCCACTGGCGGGGCTGAGCCGCTCCGCTGCTGGCAAATCAAACAAGCCCAACAGACAAATGAACATGAAGGACGGAGAAACAAACACTCAAAACCGAAAAATAGGCGAATGAAGGAATGAAGAATGGTCGAGCAGGGGAATGAGAGAGTTCGGCCGCCCGCAGGGCTTCCTGCTGTCCGGCAGCGTGGACGGGCTGGTTCGCATCTGGCAGATCGCTGAGTCACCCGCGCCCGGCGCCGTGCTGGAGCCGCAGCCGGCATACAGCCACCCGCCCGTGGCGGCGCCCACCAGCCCAGAGGCAACCCCCTTCCCCCCCTCTAACACACAAACATGCAAGCTCTGCCAGCAAGCAACGCTGCAACGGCCCCTGCCGGCCTCCCACCGGCAGCCCTCGGCTCGGAACGGAGTTGCGGGGGCACGCGCCTGCGCTGCCTGCTGCCAGCAGGCCGGGCTTGAGCCCGGCGGGCGCCCGGTGCAGAGCGAGGAGATGTACGGGCGCGTGCTGACGCTGGCGGGCACGCAAGATGCGGAGGGGACGCCCGTGCTGCTGACCAGCTACTCCAGCGACCGGGTGGTCCGGCTGTGGCAGCTGCCCGACTTTGCCGACCGCGGCCACCTGAACGCCATCACGAACAGCGTCGCCGTCGCCGCCTGGCAGGCGTTCCTGTTCGCGGGCGACTATGCGACCGGCAACGTCAAGGTCTGGCGCTGGCGCACGCCGGGCATGGCCGCCTGATCCCGCTTGCCTGCTGGTCGGGCCGCTCGGGCGCGTTCGATGTAACGGCAGCCCCTTGCGAGGGCTTCCGACACTGGGATCCGCACGCGATCGTGTACCAAGCAGTTGCGAGCCGTCACCTGCATACAGAGAGCTGCGAGACAGAGTCGAGCTACAGAGCGATGGCGACCCTCGTGCGCACGCTCAAGCGTGCGATCTCGTCCAGTACCGAGCCGGACAGCGCGCAGGCCTCGCCCAGCGCGCCGCTGGCGCGCAGCTCGACCATTGCGGCGAGTCCCAGCTTCTCGGATTTCAGCCTGAACACGCACTCCGACGGTGCGACGCCTCTCGCCCTTTCTTTTTCCAGATAGCGAGACTGCCCCCATGTGCGATCAGCGCGTCGCGCCGCGCCGCAACCGGGCCCCAGGGCAATGTGGGCCTTCTCCAGCCGCGTTCTGCGCCGGGCGAGTCGCAGCGCTCGGCGCGCCGGGCTAGGGCAAGTCCCGCGAGCTGCAGCGGTGCCGAGAGCTGGCGTAAGCACGCGACCAAGCCGCCGACGGATCGCTCCGCTGCTTGCCGTGCGCAGTGCACCACGAGTACGCAGACCAGTCGCCGACCGGCGCGCCGCGGCGCTCGAGTCTGGAGGAGTTCCTTCCGGCCAGCCCGCGCTGGCTCCGGTCGTCAATGCCCCTCCGCGGTGCGCCGCCCAGCGCCCCGCCTCGCTCGGCTGATCCATTCAGCGCAGTACTGGCCGCGCGATGAGCGCGCGGCGGTACAGGCTGAGCTGGCCCCATGCCGCTGAATGGGTGACATGGCAATTCCATGCCCGCAGGTCCGCCCCATGCCGCTGAATGGGTGACCCGGCAATTCCATGCCCGCAGGTCCGCCGCAGCCGACGGCGTCCATCAACATTCCCGGCGCCGCCGGCGAGCCGACCGCCGCCAAGCCGATGGAGCAGGCGCAGACGCTGCCGCGCCGCAGGGAGGGTAAAATCGGCGGGATGTGAGCCCCCTTTTTCCTGCCGAGACGCAGCTATTGCACCGCGCTGCGACCGAAAAGCAGGCTTGATGACTTCTCATGCCTTGCATGCAAGTGACTTGCACCTGCCGGTCTCGCTGCGAGCTGTGTTGCCTGTGATTTGGGGGGGCCCAGTCCTGAGAGTTTCGGCCCGGGCTGCAGGGACTACTACGACTACTGCGAGCTCATCCGCAGCAGCAGCCTGTGAGCGGGCCGCACGGCCCGGCCGCGGCGCGAGGCCGGCGCCGCCACGCCCGCGCTGGGCGCCAATTTTCGAGCCGCCTTCCAACATCCACGAGCAGAGCCGGAGCAGAATAAAGCCGAGACAGAGAGGCGCGCGCGCGGGCGGAGGAAGAGCGCACGCGCGCGCGGAACCCAACCCCAAGAACTGCCAGCGAATCGGCAGCCCACGGGCGCTGCGAAGATGCCGCATCGGCGCAGCGCCCGGCGAGCGCCACCCCACAGCCTTTTGACAGCAGATTTCTCTGCCCGGCAGCGGGAGGGTGCCGATGAGGGCACCGCCTTGCCTCCCGCCGCGGGCTCCGGCCGTGCCGGCTTCCCTTCGCCCGGCTTGTGACAGCAGCCGGGGCTTGTACCATACCCGGCCCTGATCCCGCCCAGCCCCCTGCGGGGCGGGCGCGGGGCGGGGGCGTGCCTGCGAGCGGCAGTGGCGGCTCCCCCCGAGGCTCAGTCCACGCAGCAGCCGTGTTTTAGAGGGCGTGCGCTCGCGGCACCCCACCCCCCCCGGCCCCCGTCCAATCTCCCCCAGCGGCATGGCCCTGTAGCCCAATTTTGCAGAGGGCCCCCCCTTCCCGTCGCCCCCCATTGCAGCCAGACAGCCTTGTGGGCGAACAGGCCCCGGTTCGTGCACAGTCGCCTGCCAGAGAGACAGCCTGTGACGGCTGCAGCAGGCGCGCAAAAGCCGCCTGCGACGGCGGGGGCGGCCTGCGAGCGGCCACTCGCCCGCCTGCCTGCCTGCGTGAGCGAGTCCTGTAGATTGCCTGCCTGCGTGCGGCGCGCATGCGAGCGTCGCACCCATCTCTCCCGTGAGACAACCTCCGGCCCGGCGGCCGCCTGATGAAGGCGGCCCCCCGCCGCGGCCTGCAGCCGCCGCTTCTGACGCCCGGCGGCTGCCGCGCCTGCACTGTTGTGTAATCTCTTTGCGGCACCGATGCAGCCTCACGAGCAGGCTGGCTGACCTCTGAGCGGGTGCTTGCTGCTGTGCTGTTATGCTGGATTACAAGGGAGCCTCACAGCGCGCAATACAGAGGCCGATTTGCTGGCAGTCGCCTCGGCTCCCGGGCTAAGGGCACTGCACACGCCGCTCCGATGACAACAGGCCGCCGCCCGCACAGCCGGCATCGCAAAAATGCGGGCGCCACTGCAGGCAGCGGGGGCCGAGGCAGCAGCCAGGGGCGCCAAGCAGCGCCTGAGCGCGCGCTCAGTGCCGGCCGCGGCTGAAGTCGACCTTGGAGCGGGAGGCGCCGCCGGCGTAGTCCTCGTACTTGCCGCCGCCGCCGCCGGAGGCCGCCATGCGCCCTGCGGCAGGCAGACGGGTCAGGCGGCGCCAGACCAGTCGGCTCGGCCAAACCGTCCGAGTTTTTTGGACGCGGCGCGCAATGCTGAGTCATCGACGGGCGGATCAAAGGGAGCGCACCGCCGCCGCCGATGCCGTCCAGCGCGTTCTTCTTGCCGCGGACGTCCGAAACGTAGCGGTCCAGGCCGAAGGGGTCCGCCTCGGCCGCGTCGCGCTCGAACTGCACCGGGCCGGAGCCGCGCGAGCCGGCGGTGGAGTAGTCGACACCGGCGAAACCCTGCGGCAGTTACGCCACGCGCGGCGGGAGTTAGAGCAGGTCGCCGTGATCGCGTCTCAAGACGCACGTGAGGCGACGGCTGAGGCCCTGGGAGGAGCGGGAAGGGGACGCGGCAAGAGGGAAATGATTCCAGCAGCCTACTGGTCGGGCTGAGAGGAAGCGCTGACATGGGCAGCGGCAGAGCCGCTGTGCACAAGCCTTCCGAAAATCCCAAGCAGCACGCGGCATCAGCAGCTTTTTCCCCCCCGCCGGGGCCCGGCGAGCACGCATGCAGCCCCTGCTGGCGGCAGCAGGGGGGAGGAGGGGGAGTTTTAAAGAGCGCCGCGCCTTGTCCGGCTTGAAGGCGCGCACGCGCTCGTCAGCCGCCGCCTCGGTCTCCTCCTCGGGCAACCCTCCGCGGGGTTTGTACAGGTTGGAGCCCCGGTCGGCGAACAGGGCCTTGTCATACAGGTTGTAGGCGTCGTCCTGGGCCAGGCCAGAGGCCATGCCGCCCTCCTGGTTGAAGAGCCGCTGGTCGTACATCGTCTCGGCAGAAGTGCCGACGTGCGCCTGCGGGAGTTGGAACCCGGGTCTCAGGCTTCTGGACGCCGGGCACTCGCATACGGCGCGTGGGAAGGCAGCGGCCGCGGCAGGACAGCACTGCTGGAGCAGCTGTCGGCAGCAGCCCAGGCAAGGCGCCCCCTCTGCCCGAGCTATGGCTGGCCCATCCACGGATGCAGCACGGTGCAGGCGCCTCTGACGGGACTGCTGCGCAAGCGGGGGCCACGGGATCCTCCTGGGGAAGGCAGCGGCGGCAGCTGCGAGGCACAGCTGCCAGCTCGGACGGCTGCTGCAACTCAGGCGGGTGACGATCCCCACGGCCTGGGCGACAGCGCCGCGCCCCCACCGCCGCAGCGCCCCTCTCCAGACACACGGGAGGCGAAGCGGCTGGCCTGGCCGAGGGCCATCTTCTCGGAGATGTCGCGGTCCCGGTCGCGCGTCAGCTTGCTGCGCTTGTACCCGTGCGCCTCCTTGGCCTCGAGCCGCCGCTCCCGCTCCCGCTCGCGCGCGCGCTCCCGCCGGATGTCCTCCCGCCGCAGCCGCTCCGCTCGCTCGGCCGGCGTCTCGCGCTCGCCCGGTGGCGGCGGCGGCGGCGGCGGCAGCTCGTCCTGCAGAAGACGCGTCGACCAGGCTCATGATTACGGGCCACGCTTTTCAAAATCCCAACCAGGCTCTCCGTTCAAGCTCACATTCGAGTCAGGGCAGCACCACTCGATCATGAGCGCCTGGCAAGGCCCCATGCGTGGGTGAGGGATGGGAAACGCTCGGGCAGCAGGAGGCGCAGGCCGGGGAGTGTGCGCTGCTGCTGCCAGCCCAAGCAGCGACTGGCCGTCGGGCCGCCGTCATAAGAGATGGTCCATCGGGCAAGCCGCGAGCTGCTTCCGGGGAAAAGGAGCCGTTTCACGGCACCCCTGTTTCAGCCACAGGCGAACGAGCCGCACAGCAGCACCCAGCGTGCATGCACTCGCTGGGCGCCAGTGGTAGCCGGGATGGGGCCGGGCAGCGGCCTCACCTCGAGGTCTCGGCCGCCGGCGGGAGCCGCAGGCACCGCGCCTGCCTCGCGCGCCGCCAGGCTCGGGTTGCCACCGGTCGCGGCGGCGGCGCCGGTGCCGCCGCCCAGCCGGTCCATGCGCGCCTTGATGGCCAGCTCCCGCAGCTCCCGGTCCTTCTGCTCCTTCTCCTTGGCCGCCAGCTCGCGCTGCACGCGGCTGCGCATCTCGACCGCCTGGCGGGCCGACTGCTCCGCGACGTACAGCGCCTCGGTCATCTTGGCAAAGTTGTCGTTGATGGCGACCTCCTGGCGGCGGTTACGTGCGCGGGACTACGTCAGTCACATGCGGCAGTCACAGGGGGGATTGTGAGCTGCCTCAGAGCGACGGCCTGGGGGGCAGGTATGCACACGCGCGGAACAGCGTCGGTTACACGCACTTTGTAGCTGCACAGTCACAGTTACAAAGTGGGGATTGTAGGCCATGCCGGGGTGGCCACAGCCATTCGACAGACGCAACCCCAGGCAGGGCTGTGCGGCCTGCCGGAGCTTCTGGAGGCCAGGAGGGGGATCGAGGCGGGGAAATGGAAAAGGCGCTTTCTGCATTTCTTGCATGGCAGTCCGTCACCCATCCCAGATCGGAGAGGAGGGCGGCACGCCGCCACGCCCCGAGGCTGCACCGAAGAGAGCTCCTTTTTTCCCACCCCAGCTTCGCTCGACGCGCAGCAGCAGACCACTGCTGCCGGCCACGCCAGCCACAAGGCGTCCCTGGGCCCGGAGAGTTTGCTCGCCTGCAGGCCGCGGCCGTCGGCGGCCAGCCGCTTGTCCAGCGGGATGGTGTAGCCCTTGGCGTTCTTCCAGTTGGAGATGCAGGGCGGGATCTTCCAGTCGGCCTGGTCCTTGGCCGTGATGTTGCGCGGCGGCGAGTGCATCTGCGGCACCGGCGGCGCGCCAGAGGCGCGGGGGACCTGCCGGGCAGCGGGCGGGGAGGTCGGCGAGCTGACACCGATCCATGTCAGGCTCTCGGATTTCAGATCTTCCGCTCATGTTTTTCTCAATCATCTGTGGGCATGGGAGCCGGGGAGGGGAGGGGGACAAGCGGGCCAGCGGGTGGTGCGGTCAGCAGCAGCGGGGAGGCTGGACCAGCGCACGCATCCGACTCGAGAAGCTCGCGTGTACGGCTCCCGGGCGAGTCAATTTGCCGCCTCCGGCACTCGGTTGGGAAGCAGGCAGCAAATGCTTGCATGCCCTCGGGGGCACAAAGCTGCGGCAGTGCTGCTGCGGGCCATCCTGCCGACACCGCAGCAGGCCAGGCCGCAGTCTCGCAGAGACAGACGCGCGCGTGTGACAAGCCCGGCCTGGCAAGAGCGGGAGGGGGAGCGGGGAGGCGCGCCTTTTTCGCTCGGAACTTGGGCGGCTCCAGCGGGTCCACCGGCATGTCCTGCATCTTGATGATGCGCTGCCCGGCCCCGCTGGCGTACTGCGCGCCCTGCTGCGCCGGCGTGTACTTGATGTACGTGGGCGCGCCCGGCTGCGGCGCGAGCGATGTCGGCTGCGCGGCCTGGATGCGGACGCCGACCACCCGGTCCAGGGCCGCCTGCGTCTCCTTCATCGTCTTCTCCACCTCCTCCTCGTCCGGCTTGGCCAGCGACTGCGGGCAGCGGGCCGCAGGCGGGTGGGCGCCGCGGGCTGGCGGCGGTGGGACCCAGGAGTCCGCCGACTCCAGGCGGGCCACTGCAGAGAGTCTGTTCAATGGAGAGGACAGGCAGAACGCTGGGCGCATGCTGCTGCTGCTGCTGCGTTGCATGGCTTTTTGGAGACAGGGGAGGCGCGCGCAAGAATGCAAGCGAGACGAGTTGGCGTTCTGCGACACAGTTGTCTCGCGAGGCGGCAGCCCGGGAAGGCAGCGCACCCCGTTGTTGATGTCGTCTATCTTTGGCACGAGCGCGCCGTGGCTGGAGGCCACGTGCCGGTCAGCCAGCTTGGACTGGCGCAGCACGGCGTCATAGTTGACCTGGCCGTCCGAGCCGAGCGTGATGGCCAGCGTGCCCGCCGACTTGCTGTCGCCCTTGCCCATGCCGAGCGGGAACTGCGCCTGTCGGACCTCCGGAAACGAGCCTGCAGGAACACCGTGCAGTTCTGGGGGCTTTGCTTCGAGGTTGAGCGCGCTTGGAACCAGCACAGCACTGCTCCGCAAGCGGACTGCCACAGGTTTGGAGGTCCAGGACGAGCTCTCCATTATGCATGCGCGCGGCTAGCCGGTAGGCCCTCCTGAGTGGGCCTCAGTAGCGAGATCAGGGGCGGACCGCCATCGCCAAAGTCTTCCTGCCTCCGTGGGCGGTACTGGCGGCGCTCTGCACTGCCATAAGGCGGTGGCTCCTTGGCGGCCGTGCCCACGTTCAGCACACGCGACGCGGGCTGCTCGGGCTGCTCGGGACGCGCATGCTCCCGTGTGGGAGCGGGCAGCGAGGAGAGCAGCATGGCTGCAGACTACGTGCACGACCAGGTCCTGGCTCTGTGCGCACGGCTGCAAAAGCGCTAGAGCGAAGCAAAGCCAGGTTGGTACTCGCGCCGGCGCAAGTGCGGACCTGTGCGACCGCACCAGATCGCCGGCGTGAGGTGGTACGCAGGCGTGGGCAACAGGAGGCACGACCCGCCAGTGACGGGGCCTGCTACTCTCGGGGAGAAACGACCCGAACTCGGCCGAGGAGCGTGGCCTGAGCGGCTGGGGCAGCCATGGGGCGTATGCACAGCAAGGGCAAGGGCATCAGCGCCTCGGCGCTGCCCTACAAGCGGACGCCGCCGTCGTGGCTGAAGATCACGACCCAGGAGGTCCGCCGCCCCGCGACCCCAAGCAAGCGGATTGCTCGATCGAACGCCGCCTGGCGGTGAGGAGCGCGACTGGCAGTCGCTTCGCCGTATCAATACGCGCTGTTGGCGAGCAGCAGCACTGCAGCAACCTCTTGGAGCCTGCAGCTCCTGCACCCAGCTTTTGCACCAGCGGGTACTAGCCATCGAAGGGAGCACCGTGCCGTGCGATCGGCGTGATGAAGCACGCACGCTCCGCAGATCGAGGAGCACATCATCAAGCTCTCGAAGAAGGGCATCACCCCCTCGCAGATCGGTGTCACGCTGCGTGACTCCCACGGCGTCGCTCAGGCGCGCGCTCCCAGCCATCTATCCTTCCTTTGAACACACATCCAGCTCTCCTGCAGCCACTGACTGCCTCGCTCTGGCTGGCCCCCAGGTGAGCAGCGTGACGGGGTCCAAGGTGCTGCGCATCCTGAAGAAGCACGGCCTGGCGCCCGAGATCCCGGAGGACCTGTACCACCTGATCAAGAAGGCGGTGTCCATGCGCAAGCACCTGGAGCAGAACCGCAAGGACCGCGACGGCAAGTTCCGCCTCATCCTGGTCGAGTCGCGCATCCACCGCCTGGCGCGTTACTACAAGGCAAGCCGCCTCCCTCTGCTCTGCATGACTCCTGCTTGGCCTCCCCTTTCAAGCTGCTGATTCAGCTGCACAGGCAGCCAGTAGAGCAGATTGCTGGGCGGGAGACGCCTCGAGCGCGCGCTGGGAACATGGCTTGCGGAGCTCAGATACAGAGACGCGAGGCGATTGGAGGCGTGGATGACTCACGCTTCGCGGTGGCGGTCCCTTGCAGCCTGCTGAGCAAAGCAGGCTGCGGCAGACCCAGAAAAGCCTGTGGCAACAGAACTAGCACACCAGGGCGGCAGCGATGCTCAGCGCTGGCTGTCCCGGCTGCAGGGTGCCAAGAAGCTGCCGCCCACCTGGCGGTACGAGAGCGCGACCGCCTCCACCCTGGTCTCCTAGACGGGCCCGGGTTGCTTCCGGGGAGGCAGATTTGCACGGCACCGAGGCCTGTCGGCTGAAACGCTCGTGTAATGCCTCTCTTCGCTTACTAATGCCTCACCTCCGGAGCAGTCACATGCGCTCCAGAGCACACGCATGACCTGCTTCTATTGGACGGTCCCAAATTTTGGGTCTATGGCAGGGTCAGGGGGACAGCAGGAAAGCGCCCACACGCAGCCGGAAAGCAGCCGCACGCAGGACCAGCAGCAGCACCAGCTCGGCCACCAAAAGGCCGAGCTCAGGCAGCCTGCTTGTGCTCGCCAGCCAGGTCGACATACTTCTTGGCGCTGGGCAGGATGAAGTCCGCCTCCTCGGGCTTGAGGCTGCGCAGGTAGCGGGCCGGGTTGCCGCCCCACACCTGGCCCCGCGGGATGGTCTGGCCGGCCGCCACCACCGCCCCCGCGCCCACCATGGCGCCCTTCTCCACCTGCATGGCAGCAGCTGAGTGATGAGATGACAGGCGGGTGCATGCACTGTCATGCTTCAGTTTCAGAGCTTCTGCGCGCCAGGGATGCCTCTGGCCGCCGGCAGCAGGTCCCCAAAGCATGGC
This sequence comes from Trebouxiophyceae sp. KSI-1, assembly GCA_003568905.1. Classification (NCBI taxonomy): domain Eukaryota; kingdom Viridiplantae; phylum Chlorophyta; class Trebouxiophyceae; species Trebouxiophyceae sp. KSI-1. The sequence continues at coordinate 10,645 of BHFV01000908.1, forward strand.
TGGGGAGCAGCATTGTCGGATGCACGGCAGCTAGCTGTCAGACAGGATTGTGCAGAAGTGAGCGCTGCATGCGGCAGTGCGGTGGGCATTCCTGGTGACGGGATTCTCCTCCTTCTGTTCGACTCAGATGGGACCAGAAAAGGGCAAGAAGGCACCTTGACGCCCTCCTGCAGCACGGCGCCGATGCCGATGAAGGCCTCATCCTCGACCGTCACGCCATGCAGCACTGCGCCGTGGCCGACCGTGACGTTGCTGCCGATGCTGCTGCCCAGCGCGTGGCCGCCGGGCGCCGCCTTCAGGCTGCGCACCAGCACGCCGTCCTGCAGGTTGGTGCCGCTGCCGATGGAGATCCGGCCTGCGTCGCCTGCAAGAGGGTGCCAAAACCCGTCGATTTAGCGGCAAGCAGGGAAGAAGACTTGCAGGCACTGGCGACCAGGTGAGGGGAACAACAATAGGCGCACCTCGCAGGGTCGCGCCGTACCAGATGTTGGCATTGGCGCCTACGCTCACGTCGCCCACGAGAGTAGCACTGGGCGCCACGAACGCCCCTGGGCCCACTTGTGGTCGCCGGCCGCCCAGGTTCTGCAGCGGCTTGTGCCGCCAGACTGCAAGCGCGAAAAGGTGCCCGTGTCAGCTCCCTGGCTTTCTGTGAGCCAGCTTTCTGTCTCGCGCTGGAAAGAAAGTTGCATCAGATCAGACCTAGAGCACATGCGGGTCGCAGCCGCCTGGTTTTGGCCCCATTCAATGCCCAACAGCGCTAGAATGGCTTGTGTCTCGTCTGAACGCCCGGCAGCGGCCAGCGCGGGCTGGGGGGCCGCACAGTCTTCAAGATGGACGCGCGAGCCTTGCAGCGTGCAGCCCAGCCGGTCCAGCGCGCGGCCGGTCTCGCGCAGCACGGTGCCGAGCGTGTAGGTCACGCCCGACATCGCTGCCCGCCTGCCGCCGCGCCCCTCTCTCGCCGGGCCAACCAGAGGCCGGTTGGGCGGTGGTCACCGGCACCCCGGGTCGCCGCTGCGGCTGCACCCAACTTCCTCTCTAAGCACGATAAAGGAACCCGCGACTGCTGCCTGGGACCCAACAATGGGAAGAGTGCTTCGGCGGGCATCGCCAGGGCAGGCTGGCGCCCAGGACTTGGGCACGGAATGGGCGGGCGATCAGCTCTCACCTTTCCCAAGAATAAAGGCAGAATCAATACGGCCATGTCGCCGTTGAACGCGGCCTGAGGGACGCTCGCAGCCCGGGACTCGAAGCCGGCATTAGGCCTTGCCCGCGGAAGGCCTGCCATGTTCAACCAAGCGTACGGCAATCACGATAACTTCCATCTCAATGCGCAGCCGCAGGCAAGTTCACTTCTCGCGCGCGGGCGCTCATTGCGCGCATGTGTCGGATGTTTTCCGCATCTCGGAGACCCGCGAGCGCTGGAAGCGCGGCTCTGCTACTGAGGCAAGCACGTGGCTGTAAAGCTTCCACACAGCCGGCTGGTAGGCGGCCCGGGGCGTGCGCCAGCCAGGCCTAATCTTGGACGAGTCGCTCACGACAGTGACAGTCCCTCCATCCCTCAGGGAGGCACCCTGAGGCCCTGAGTGTTCGAGGTTCGACTCGGTGCAGGCGCAGCCTGGCGGCCTGGGCAGTCTGCAGGGCAAGCAGGTCCGCATACAACGCGAGCCGGGCGGCCACTTCTCCCTCCGCTTTCCGTACGACAAAGCGCTCGTGGACTATGTGAAGCAGCTGCCGACCCACCAGCGGCAGTGGATGCCGAACGCCAAGGTCTGGATGGTGCCGGCGGAGTACCTGGCAGAGGTGCAGGAACACCTCAACTGCGTCGGCATCGCCGTACAGCACGACGCGCCCAAGCAGGCACACCACTCCCGCCCCAGCATGCCTGGGGCATCCCCGCCAACCTCCAGCATCCGCACCGCACCTGCACGAGCATGCTGACCTCACCCTTCGCTCCCCGCCCCCGCAGCCGGCGCCGCCGCCGCCCTCGCTGGCGGGGCAGCAGGTCAGGCTGCAGCACGCGTCCCAGCGGCGGGACGGCAAGATCGCGCTCAGCTTCGAGTACAGCGCGCCGCTGAAGGACTACATAAAGGCGCTGCCGCCCGCGCTGCGCGCCTGGTCTGCCGCGGACAAGGCGTGGCTGTGCCCGGCCGAGGAGCTGGCGGCGGTGGAGGCGCACCTGCTGGCGGCTTCCATCGTGATCCACGAGGTCGGCGAGCGGCCGTGGGGGGTGCGAGCCCCCTTCCCATCCGGCGCCCGGCCCTGCCAGACGACCTGCCCTGGCCTCGCATGCGCCCCCGCCGGCGCCAATTGGCCGGTCCTTTGCGGCACCTACGAACACTCCCTTGCCATGTGGATGTGGGGTCCCATTTCTCTCCCCACCTGCACCTTGATCGAACCCCAA
>BHFV01000909.1:2500-5000 GCA_003568905.1 Trebouxiophyceae sp. KSI-1
TCCTGGTGGAGAAGGGCCACGGCGCCCTTTCGGGCGGCCGCTTGGTGGGCAGGACCTGGCGACGGGTCCCCGCAATTTGACGGTCTCGCCTCCCTTCTCCTCCTCTACGAGAAGAAGGGCAGACTAGGGCCTGCAATCAGAGCCCTCTCCTCTCCCAAGATAGCCACTTTGATCTAAAGAGAGTCATAGTTACTCCCGCCGTTTACCCGCGCTTGGTCGAATCTCTTCGCTTTGACATTCAGAGCACTGGGCAGAAATCACATCGCGTCAGCATGCGCAGGCACCGTCGCGATGCTTTGTTTTAATTAAACAGTCGGATTCCCCTTGTCCGTACCAGTTCTGAGCCGGTCGTTCGTCGCCCGGGGAGCACCGCGGACGGCACCCGCGCCCCTCCGCCGGCGGCACGCGGCCGCCCGCCCTCGCCGCGCGAGGCGGCTCGGGCAGGCGGCCGACAGCCGCCGGGTTCCGGGCGCGGTCCCCCGGGCCCGACCCTCAGAGCCAGTCCATCTCCCGAAGTTACGGACCCGTTTTGCCGACTTCCCTTATCTACATCGCTCCATCGACCAGAGGCTGCTCACCTCGGAGACCTGATGCGGTTATGAGTACGACCTCGCACGTTCGAAAGCGCTCCCCCGGATTTTCAGGGGCCCGCGCTGGCGTCCCTGCCGCCGCACAGGCGCGGCGCTTTACCGGCCGCTGCGCCCTATCTCGGGCTGAGCCCAACTCCAGGGCGCGCCGGCGGTGTGTCAAGGAGAACAGACAACTCTCCTCGGGGCCAGCGCGGGCGTCTCCGGGCTCGTTTACGTCGCCGTCATCGCCGTGTCGTCGGTAAGGGAATCTTGACCCTTTTCCCTTTCGGTGGGCTGCGCACAGACGGCGCCACTCCCTCGCCGGCTTTCGCCGGGCGCTCAGGGTCGACTAACCCACGTCCAAGCGCTGTTCACGTGGAACCTTTCTCCACGTCGGCCTTCAAAGTTCTCATTTGAATAGTTGCTACTCCCACCAAGATCTGCACCAGGCGCCGCTTCACCCCGGCTCACGCCGCGGGCTGCGTCGCGACGCCCGCGCCCTCCTACTCACGGCCGCCTCGCACTCGCGGCCGCGGCCGGCCATCGGCCGCTCGCTTCAGCGCCATCCATTTTCGGGGCCGCTCGATTCGGCCGGTGAGTTGTTACACACTCCTGAGCGGGTTTCGACTTCCATGACCACCGTCCGGCTGTCTGTATCGAACGACACCCTTTGTGGGGTCTGGGTTAGCGAGCAGTGAGGCGCCTTAGGCCGGCTTTCGGTTCATCCCGCATCGCCAGTTCTGCTTACCAAAAATGGCCCACTAGGAGCTCCCGTTCGCGGCCGGCGTCCAAGCAAGCGACGCCGGCGTCTCGCCTATTTAAAGTTTGAGAATAGGTGGAGGGCGCGTCGCCCCCCGAACCTCTAATCATTCGCTTTACCTGACGAAACCGGTCCGAGCTCCTGCTATCCTGGGGGAAACTTCGGAGGGAACCAGCTACTAGACGGTTCGATTAGTCTTTCGCCCCTATACCCGAGTCCGAAAAGCGATTTGCACGTCAGCACATCTACGAGCCTCCACCAGGGTTTCCCCTGGCTTCGCCCTGCTCGGGCATAGTTCACCATCTTTCGGGTCGTAACGCGCCTGCTCCCACTCGAACCCTTCACGCGAGGATCAAGGTCGGTCGATGGTGCGGGCCTGTGACGGCCGTCCCACCGCTGCTCGGGTTGCCTGCGCCTCGTGGGTTTGACGCCCACCGGCTCGCACGCGCGTTGCACTCCTTGGTCCGTGTTTCAAGACGGGCGGAACGGAAGCCTTCCGCCAGCGTCGCGGGGGGCGCGGCCGCGCAAGCGCGGCTGCCACTGGAGCAGCGCCCCCGCACTGCCTCGGGCGCCCGGGCGGCAGCGGCGCCGCACATGCGGCGCACGTGTCCCGCCCGGCCGCCCCACGCTGACCGGCACCCGGAGCGTTCCGCCGGGCCGTCGGGCCCGACACAGGCCCGGGTGCACCCGCGGCTTCCGTTCCCTTCCCCCTCAACAATTTCAAGCACTTTTTGACTCTCTTTTCAAAGTTCTTTTCATCTTTCCCTCACGGTACTTGTTCGCTATCGGTCTCCCGCCAGTATTCAGCCTTCGATGGGATTTACCACCGGCTTGGGGCTGCACTCCCGAGCAACCCGACTCTGCGAAGGCGCCCTCGTGGAGCGGCCGCGGCGCGTGCCGACGGGGTTCTCACCCTCTACGACGCCACCTTCCAGTGGACTTGGGCACGTCCCGCCGCAGAGGACGCCTCTCCAGACTACAATTCGGCGGCCGAGGGCCGCGGATTCTCACGCTGGGCTCTTCCCGCTTCGCTCGCCGCTACTAGGGGAATCCTGGTTAGTTTCTTTTCCTCCGCCGACTGATATGCTTAAGTTGAGCGGGTGGTCTCGTCTGAACTCGTGCCCGAATGTTTTTCATATCGAGTTGGGGCGGGCGGGCAGCCGCTGGCCGC
>BHFV01000909.1:10000-13036 GCA_003568905.1 Trebouxiophyceae sp. KSI-1
GCCGGCCTCCGACCGACTTGGAGGCCGGCAGGCAGCAGCTGCTGCTGCCAGTTGGGGCAGGGCGCAGCGCCAGGCCAGGCTCTGGTTGGCCCTGCGCCTGCTGCACGTGGTGGGCTCAGCTCTGGGCGCGCCTGCGCCTGCGCCAGCACCAGCGCCGCTGGGGGCGCCTGCGCCTGAGCTGCTCCTGCGCCAGTGCCGGTCACCAGCGGCCCGCCGGGCGCAAGGTGCAACGCAGCCACCCTGGAGGCCCGGCAACCCCTGCGCCGCCGACGGCCGCGCGCAGCCATGCTGCCTGTGAGTGCGCTGCCTGTGGTGCGTGTGGACTGGGTGGCCCTGCACCCGGCCGCCGCTGGCGTGTAACACGTGCGAGGCGCTCCGCTGGGGTCACTGCTGCTGCAGCAGCCGCACAGCCCACGCACGCGCAGCAGGGCGGCGCCGCACGGGTGGCAGCTGCTGCGCCCCGCAGCGAGATCCACCACGTAACGGCAGCGCGCAGGCAGTGCGCCGCTGGGCGCGCGGCGGCGGCAGGGCAGGGGCGCCGGCCAGGTGTGTGCGCGCGCACATGCGCAGCGCGAGGCGCAGCGCGCAGGAACACGGGGAGCTTGGCAGCGCTGGCCAGTGCAGGTGGTGCCGGTGCGGCGCGGTGCTCCGGGGGCAGCCTGCCGCTGGGGGCGCGGCGGCGGCGGGGCAGGGGCGCCGGCCAGGTGTGCGCTCGCTCGTGGCGTGGCGCGCAGGCGCAGGTGCAGCAGAGCGCAGGGGGCTGGCAGCGCCGGCCAGGAGTGCGGGCGGCGCAAAGGCGCGGCAACACGAGCGGGCGCCCCGCCGCTGGGCGCGCGGCGCACTGCCACGCCCAGGCCCTCTCCATGCAGCGCACCTGGCCCGCTGGATGCGAGCGCCATGGCGCCGCCCCACAGGCACTCTGCAGCGGCACGTGTGTGTGGGCGCTGCACGCTGCTGGCGCGCGCCACCTGCCCCGCGGCCGGCGCGCATGGTGAGGGGCGCGGCGGCGCGCGTGCGCCTGGGCCGCTGGCGCCGGGCGGCGGTGCACCAGACTTGCAGCCGCGGGTGCGCGCGCAGGCCGGTGCGCAGGTCGGTGCGCCGGGCGGCTGCCTGGCGAGCGCGCAGCGCCCGCCGGTGCCTGGGCGCGGCTGGCCACCGCCGCCGGCAGCAACCCGGCAGGTCAGCCGCAGCGTCGATGGCGCGCGGCGCGGTGCTGAGAGCAGCCGAGCGCGCCGGTGCGCGAGCGCGAGGCGCGCCGCCCGGCTGCGCGCACCCTGTGCCGCCCGCCCTCAGCAGGCGGCGGCCGCCGCGCCCGCAGCGCGCCAGCCAGCCGCGCTGCGCACGGCAAGTCTGAGCGCGCCCGACTGCGTGCCGGTCGCCGTCGAGCCGGCCACCCCCGCTGCGCGCCAGCGCCACGCGCGTGCAATGGGCTCGCTCGCGCGCAAGGTGCAAGGGGCTCGGCGTGGGCGGCGCATGGGAGGGGGCGCGTGCGCGCGCGCGCGGCCCGGTCGCAGCGCGGGGTGCATGCTGGGCGAGGGCGGAGCCAGAGCGCACGACGCTTGGCAGGGGCGGCGCGCACGCTCGGCAGGGGTGGTGGCGGGCGGCGGCGGGCGCGTCCGCGCCGGGCGGCGCGCGGGAGCGCGCGGCGGCAGCGCTCGCTGGCGCACCAGTGCAGGCGCGCGTGGCGCTTCCCCGGCGCGCTCGTGCGCGATGTCGAGCAGGCTGTGCGCGCTAGGCCGTCGGGCGGCGGCGCCCCGCTCCTTGGCTCAGTGGCGGCGCGCGCGCGCTCACCTGCGCACCCGTGCGCCTTCACGCTTGGCGCGCCGCCTGCGAGCGCGGGCGGGCGCGCGCCTTTGCGTGCGTTGCGGGCGCGCGCGCGCTGGCTGCGGCAGGCCGAGTGCGCCGCGGCCCCAGCCGAGCGCGCTCCCAGCAGCCGACCGGCCACGCGGCAGCGCGAGGGGGGGGCGGCGCGCGCAGACAACCCAACCCGCCTGCGGCCCGGCTGTTGGCACCGCCGGCGCACCGGCCTGCGCCGCGCGCCCGCCCGCCGCCGCCAGGACCAGTCGGCGCCGCCGCCGGCACGCCAACGCGCTGCATGGCGGGCGCCCGCGCGCAACAGCCCTCGCTGCCTGCGCGCACGCGCGTCCGGCCCGTACGGCGCGCCAGCACCGCTGCGAACACGCAAGGGAGCGCTCGGTCGGGGGCGGTGCGAGCGGCTCGGCGGGCGCGCGCGCCCACTCGGCGGGCGCGCGCACCGGCTTGAGCTGCGCCACCGGCCGCGCGCTGCTGGAGTCACGCGCACAGGGGCCTGCCCGCCCGCCGGGTGACTGCCAGACGCGCGCCGCGCCCGGCGCCTCGCGCGCTCGACGCGGCGCCTCGCGCGCTCAACGTGGCGCGGCTGTGCTGGCGGCCGAGCGCGGGCGGTGGGCGGGCGCGAGCGGCGCTGCGGGCGCACGAGCGGCGCACGAGCGGCGGGCGGGTGCACGAGCGGCGGGGGGACGGAAGGGCGGCCACCCGCGCCGCTACCGCACGTCGAACTCTGAGGCAGGCGTGCGGCTCGGCGGTCGGGCGCGGCGCGGGCGCGGGGGGGCGCGGGCGGCGGCGGTCGGGGGCGCGGGGCGCGGCGCACAGTGGCGGCGGCGGGCGGGATGCGGGCGGCGCGCGGCCGGCGGGCGGGCGCGGGCGGCGCTGCGGGGCGCGCCCGGGGGCGGGCGCGCGCGGCCTGGGGTGGCCCGGCGCTGGCGGCGCGCCTGCGCCCGGGCGGGCGCGCGCGGGCGACCGTCGGGCGACCGTCGGGCGCGGGCGGGCGGGCGGGCGCCGACCGTCGGGCGTGGGCGGGCGACCGTCGGGCGTGGGCGGGCACGGGCGGGCGTGGGCGGGCGCGGGCGGGAACCGTCGGGCGTGCATGGGAGGGTGCGCGAGAGCGCGGGCGACCGTCGGGCGCGGGCGGGCGCGGGCGGGCGGCTGCGCGGGATGCGTGGGAGGGCGTCGGCGCGTGAGGAGGGGTGCGGGAGGGGCGCGGGGGCGGGCGCGCGC
>BHFV01000910.1:0-13018 GCA_003568905.1 Trebouxiophyceae sp. KSI-1
TGCACACCTGCGGGCGGGCGGGCTGGCGTCAGTCCCGAGTCGCATGGCATGCTTGCGAGCGGGAGCTGTTGATTAGACCGCTCCAGCCTTCAACAGTAAGAAGCATCGCAGCTGTCAAGGTGGGTTTCTGAAAACGTGCAGGCAGCCTGTGGCTGCTGCAAGAGTCCAGGGGATGCGCCATCTTTTGCCTGCATCCCCATCCCACAGTTCCCTGGTCTGCCCTGACATGGGTCCCTTCACCCTGCCACCTCTCACGCTGGCATGAGAGCCACATGATAACATGCCTCCCTGTTGCACTGCCACATCTTGAGCTCGCGAGCCGAGCGGAGCCGCGCCTGCGTGCCGAGGACGACGTGGTGCTGGTTGTCGCGCGGCGTCGCGCGCGTCACGTAGCCGAGCTTGATCATGTCCGAGCCGGAGATGTGCGCCTGCGCCGTCCACTTGGCCAGCTTGTTGGCGTTGTTCTTCAGCTCGGTCGCCAGCACGGCGCCGCGCTGCGTCTCCAGCTTCTGCCGCCAGTCGACGCCTGCAGCTTTGCAGGTTTGAATGTCAGGCGCACAGGTGCCGGGCCCACCCCTCCCCCTCGGGTTGCCAGGCGCGCCACATGCTCTCCAGCAGGGACGGCACGCCATGCCGTGCCATGCCAGGCTGACTCAGAGGCCACTTCACTCAACTTCCAGCTCCCAGATGGCAGCCACAGGCGCCCCCCTTTGCCTGAATCTTTCCGTGCCCCCGACGCTCAGCTTTCGCTCCACACATGAACCTTCCATCTGTTCCCCCGCGCTGCCCAGGGCCGCCACGGTGATGGCGTGCGGACGCGCCTGCCGTCTTTGTGTCGGCCTCGTTGAGAGCGCGGATGAGCAGCAGCTGCTCCTCGCCCTTGTAGGCCATCACGCCGTCCAGCTCGCACCGCACGACCAGGTCCAGCTCGTCGCCCAGCCGCCACTTGCGGTACCTGCGCCCCACGTGGAGCGCATGTCACGCCCCGTGCGGAGCGCGCAACAAGAGGGAGTGCCGCGGCAGCAGCTGGCTCTGGCGGCGCGCCGGCAATGGCTGCAGGCGGCAGGCAGGGCGGCGCTGATCGACTCGCATGGCCTGCCTGAGCTCTTGAAAGCACTGACTGGCGGAGGCGCGCTGGCCGATGCACCGCCGTGGGCGAAGCTGTGCCCAGCAAGGTGGGGCTCTCTCCACTCGGTGAGGTGAGCCTTCGCCCGGTGAGCCTGAGTTTCAATGCAGGCTGAGGCTTCCCAGCGACCCGCCCACGCGTGCTCCATGCGACTGGCATCCTCGGCAGCCCCCCCCCTCCCTTCCTCCTTGCAACTCACCGGTAGGCGGTCGTGGGCGCCGGCTCCTTGGCGTCGGTGGCGAAGGGGTACGGCTGGCCGCACTCGAAGACGGGCCCGTCCGCCTGCAGGACCTGCTGCGCGAAGGCGGCGTTGACGGCGGTCGCTTCGCGCGACAGCTGCTGCACGCCGTTCATGCTGTCCTTGTCCTCGCTCACCGCCTCGGGCGCCGTCTCCGAGACTGCGGGCGGCAGACCGGCGGGGGGTTGTGTCAGCTTGAGAGTGGAGGATGGGGCAGGGGAGAGCCTGACTTGCCTCTCGGGCAGCACTGCAGGCGCGAGTCGCGGCAGAGCAAGAGGATTCAGGGCACGGGCCAGGGCGGTTTCGCTGCCCCCTGAGGAAGCAGCGCTGCAATGAAGCCCCTGATCGTGGATCGCGGCACAGCCGCTACAGGCTGCGAGGGCAGCGGCCCCGGCGCTGTGGACGCACTTGAGGGGGCGTTTCCAGAGCAGGGCACCAGACGCAGTGGCTACGGACCAAGGTGTGAAATCAAGGGAGGGGGGTGCTGGGGGGGCTGCACCGGTGAGCAGGTCCAGGTTGGAGCCGTCGCGCTTGTCGAAGAACAGAAAGTCGCCGCGGCGCTCGACGATGACGTCCCACGAGTAGACGGACCGCGTCGCGCACATCAGCGTGGTCAGCAGCGCGTCGGTGGCAAACACGCGGCCAACGCCCTTCTGCGCCAGGTCCCTGGCAAGCAGGGCAGGGGGGGCGGGCCCCGTCAGGGCGCATGCAAGGGGGCTGGGCAGCAGGCGCGGCCCTCTTACTGCCGAGGAGGCCAGCAGAGGCTGGAGTCGGAGGGGCCGGCAGGGGTGCTCTGGGATTTCCGCAGGAATATGGGGATGTCTAAAACAGCCGCATTCCTGGCGAGTCCCAGTCCAGGGCAAGCGGCCAGTGTCTGTTCAAGGGGCTTGCTTGGATGGCGTGGCGTGGCATGTGTTGGGAGCGGTCCCCGATGCTGAGATGAAACGCATGAAGGAAGACAGGCCGCGGCTTGCACTGTCAGCCGGCAGCGCGAGGGGGGCTTCCAGCGCAGCAGCAGGCCCTGCTCCGGGCCAGTCCTTGCTTCCGTCGACTGCCCACAGTGTGCAGCAGGCAAGCGTCCGGGGCATTCGCGTATGGCAGCGGCTGCGAGGCGGGGGGAGGGCCCCCTCACCGGATGACCGGGTCGTCCGAGGTGGTGACGCTGCGGCGAGCGCGGGCGGCGCGCTTGAGCGGGCGCTCCATGCGGGGCGTGATGCGATCGTAGACCTTGTCATAGTGCCGCAGGCTGCCGCAGAAGGCGAGCTCCTCGGGCGCGCCGACCTGCGCAGGCGAGTCAGCGTCAGTCATCATTAGTCAGCACACACGTCCCAGCTTAGTGGCGTGCGGCGGGCGAGCCAGGTGGGCCGCGATTGGCATGTTTCATCGATCCGGAACAGCGAGTGTGCAGGCAGCAGCGGGCAGCTGTCGCAGTCAGCTGAGCGCTGACTGCTGGCTGTTGCAGCTATGGACTGCTCGCCGGTCCCTGGAGGGGCAGGGACGTGCCTGGAAGTGCAGCTTGGACAGCTGCGTGAAGGGGATCTGCTCCTTGACCACCCACTCCGGCCGGATGTCCACGCTCGCGCTGTAGACGACTTGCTGCAGCGCGTTTCCAAAGGGTGGCAAGCGTCAGCATTGTGGTTTCGGGAATTTCTGGGTGTAGAGCTGAATGGACCCACATCCGTACGCCCGAAAACAAGGCACCTCAAACGGCAGGCGCTGAGCTCGCTGGCAGGCAGGGCGCAGAGAGGAGGAACGCGCCCGCTGCTGCTCGCGCCAGTGCTGGAAGTGCTGCTGCTGCTTGCGCGGCTGCTTGCGCTGGCCGCGCTGCGCTTGCTCCTGCTCTGCGCGCCGCTCGGCCTCGCGCTGCCGCTGCTGCTGGAAGCGGTTGGGCTGGAAGCGGCGCGGGCCCTTGTTGCGCTTCTCGGGCTTGTTGTCGACCAGATGGAAGGAGTCCTCCTGTCGTGCGCGGGCGCACTCGTGAGCAGCCGGCGGGTGGCAATCGCATATTGTGCTCTGCGGCCGCATCTTGGGCAGGGCTGTGGAGCCGAACCTCCTCGTTGTGGAAGTAGTTCAGCACCGCCACACCCGGCTGCTGCTGCTGCTGGCCGTAGCGCCCTGCATGCGCGCCCCGTGCGCGTCAGGGACGACCTCGAAGCACCTGCGTCCCTCGGTTATCGGCTGTGACCAGCCAACACGTAGATCGCCCCGGCGCAGCGCCCATCACTATTCTAACGAGCGCGGATGGCGAGCAGCAGAGCGGTGTGGCGGTCGCAAGAGGGGGCCACGGTCAGTTCATCACCTCCGTACTTGCCCGCCGCCGCAGTAAAGTCGGAGATCCGCCCCACTTTGTCGCCTTTGCCAAAGGGCGCATAGGGGACGCCGGCAAGGTGCTCCGGCACAGAGACGGGTCCCCACCCGTCCTCATTGTCCTCCACCTCGGGCACGCGGAACGACACCATGCTGCCCGATTGCGACGCTCCTCCCCCGCGGCGCGCGAGAGTTGCCGGCTGCCAGGGTGGCGGCCGGCTTTACCCATTTTCCTGCTTTTCAGCGAGCACGTGGTATCGTATGGCTTTCCATTGCTGCCATTGCTGCCATTGCCATTGCGCATCCTTCCTCCAATTCCGAAAGTAGATCATCAGAAAGAAATGCTGCACGCACATCTGCACCAGCAAATCTAGATGCGAAATTTGGTCTAGATGCAGAATATGGTCCGTAAGCGCATGAATGCAGGTAGACGCTTCCATACGACAACATTGCGCTAATTCAAAGACCAAAATTCCGGACTAGGGATGGGCATGCGCCGCGACACCGCGTCATCGGTGGTCGGAACGAGCCAAATGACCGTCAGAATGACCTCGACGACCCAAAACTCGCTCGTGAACACCCCCCTTTTGTGCCTCTCTCTGCCAGTTTTCGAATCAAGAGTTTACAGCTTGCTCAGCTGTCGAACCTAAGCAAGGAGATGCCGGCTCGGCCGCATTTCGGAGATACATTCTTCGCAGCCCCTGAAAACTTTCGATTTCAGGGCAGCCAGCAGCCATGTTCCGCCTCGCGCTGGTGGCCGCGCTGGTTCTGTCGGCGGCCGCTGTGCCCAGCATCCAGGTGCCGGAGGTGCTGCAGTTCCCGTTCGACGAGGTGGCCAAGCACAATGTGAGCTTTACTGCCCCCACTCCCCCGCCGAGCTGCGTGCTCACAGCGCAATCGCGGAGTGCCAAGGTTCCAACTGAGTTACTCACTTGTTGGCGCCTGCACCCGCGCAGTTCCTGACCGCGCCGTACCTCACCATCGATGGTGCGCTCATCCGATCATCTGATGACTCCGCCCTGCCTGTCTCGCCGTGCCGTGCCCCGCTGCGCCCAGCAGGCGGCGGCATTATTCTTTCAATCTGGCAGTGCCAGCCCGCATCGGCTTGCCGATGCGGGCTGGCACTGCCCCTGCTCTTTCGATGCACGATTGCATGGTTTCACTGCCTAGGGACGATGCTTCTGCCTTCAAACTGCGCCGGCGAGCATTGCTTTGTGTGCACTAAGAACGACGCTCTAGTAACAACAGGCATCTGAGAATCGCTGCCTGTGTCCAGGCGTGCGCACGCCCATCACCTACAACACCATCCTGACGGTCGGTCAGAGGACCAATGCCAACGAGACGTATGCCTTTGGCCAGGTCATCGACGCCATCGGCCAGCCGGTCTATGAGGTACCGCTCCTCCTTGTTTTATGGCACTCGCTGCCATGATTTCACACCGGATGGTTCCTGCTGAGATAAGCTTCTGCATGAAATGCATCTTGAAGCTCACTTGCATACTGGCTGTGCATACAATAGCGCGCTGAATTCGTGACTTGGCGAGCAGTGGGACAAGGATGGCAACGCGGACATCGACACGCTTCCGCCACAGAACACGACCGTCATTGGCAATTTCTCAATGTCCTCCTACCCCGACTTCACCTCCCTGCTGCAAGTCGGTGACCGGCTCTTCAGCTTTGTCCACTTTGAGTCGCCCGGCCCGAACCAGGCAAGATTCTGCTCCAACGCTTGTTAGTTGCAAGGCCTGGCTGCTGTGCTTGCGCCAGGCTTGCTACAATGCTGCTTCATGCCAGTTGCAATCTGAAAAGCTGTCTGACCAGCTCGGGGCTCTGCTGCACAGGCGTACCTGGTGGAGCTGAAGCAGGACACGCAGACGTGCACACTCAGCGCTGTCAGCCAGCGGCCGACCAACTGGTCTGCCTGGGGCGGCCTCTGGACGCCTTGCGCAGGCTCTGTGTCCCCATGGCAGACGCATCTGGGTTCTGAGGAGTACGAGCCGTCAGCCTACGCCATACAGAACGCAACCTCTCTTGGCCAGATGTGGAACCTGACGGCCAAGGAGAATCTGCAGAGCTTCATGCGGCATGTTCCTTCACTCCCCACCTCCACATCAGCCTGAACAGCGGGCCTGACAAGCGTTTGAGCTCCAGCCTCTCTGCTGCAGCTACTTTGGCAAGTACCCCAACACGACCACGCTCAGCGACATCAAGACACTGTTCAAGCCTTACAAATATGGTCACGCCACAGAAGTGCGCTGCCCTGCTCTCCCACAACACTCCAGCCCCAGCGCAAGTGTTGAGCCTTGGCTAACCTGGATTCGGGATCGGGGGCTGCAGATGACGGCCTTTGCCAACGGCTCCTACGCCGTCCAGAAGCACTACTCGATGGGCCGCATGGCTTGGGTCCGCCTCCTCACCCTGTGTGCGGCTCCCCATGCCAGCCTTGCTGCGCGTGAGCCTCATCCCCCCTCCCGTGGGCGCAGGAGCTCCCCATGGTCTTGCCAGACAATCAAACCGCCTACGGCACCGATGACGGAGACAACGCGATGCTCCTGCGCTTCAAGGTAACGCCCCTGTTCTTGCCTCAACCCTGGGTCGCACAGCCTGGAACGTTATGGTTGCACGGAATGCGTCAAGGGCGGAGCAAGCACATTGTGGAGAGCTGTGCAGCAGCCAAGCTGACGCCTCCGCCCCCGCCCGCAGGCCTCCAAGCCAGGCGACTTGTCTTGCGGCCAGCTGTACGGCAGCCGCTTCAACCAGACGAGTGCGGCCAACGGCGGCGCCTTCACCATCTCCTGGATCGACCTGGGCTACGCCTGTGACTCGCAGCTTGTGCCCCTGGCCGAGAACACGACCTTTGGCGACATCTTTGACTCGGCGCCCTTTGCCGAAAACGCGACGCAGCAGTGCCCGACGAGCTTCACCGCCATCAACTCGGGTGCCGCACCTGGTCCTTGCCGAGTCGCTGTGCTGCCGTCTTTGGTCCTGCAATGGGACGTGCCAGACTGTTGAAGTGTGCCCATGGGAGGCCCACCGCCTCGACGCCTCGCCTGCTCTCCAGCAAGAGAGCAGCCGAGTGCTGAGCTGCTTGCCAGCAACGCTGCAGGCCAGATGGGCGTCGGCGCCGAGTGCCTGCGGCTGCGCCCCGGCCAGGAGGTGCTGGCCTCCCGGTTCGAGACGCGGCGTTACCTGGCGCTGCTGGGCGGAACCACCGAGTTCTCCAAGATGGAGGGTGCGCCTCACTTCCTGTGCGATAGCTTCCCGCATCCGGGAAGAAGGAAAGAGCATTCAGGGCGGGTGACATGCGTTGACAGGCATCACCTTCTCGCCCAACGCCGGCGAGAACGGCCGCCTGTTCATGAGCATCAGCCGCGTCGAGAACAGCATGGAGGACAACGCCGTCAAGGGCAAGAACAGCACGCGCTACGACGCCGGCGGCGGCAACCACATCCGGCGCGCCTCCCCCTGCTCTCGCTGCCTCGCACGGCAACGCTCTGATGCTGCCAGCTAAGGAGGCGACGTTTGACGACAGGCTGCCCTGGAACCGGTGCGGCTGCGTGTACCAGCTGGACGTCGACCAGACCTATGCCGCCACCAACATGTCGGCGCTGATCTGCGGCAACACCAAGAATAACACCGGTACAGGCCCCTCCCCCCTGGACCCTTCTTTTCTCAGGCAGCCTGCATGCTCCCCCGTGTCGCAGCCGCCAGCGCCGGCACTGCCAGCTCGAGTCTGACGGCCGCTTCCCCCGCCTGCAGACGCCTTCAACGTCTGTGACCGGGAGTCTATCTCTGCGCCCGACAACCTGTCCATGATGCGCGGGCACAACGCCCTCATCATTGGCGAGGTGAGCGCCGCTCAGCCTGCCTGGACCGGTCGTGCCTGTGCCTTAGGCAGGCGGAAAGCAGGGCTGATCCAGTGGAGCCTGCCGGCCTGCAGGACACGTCTGACCACCAGAATGATGCTGTCTGGATCTACACGTTTGAGGTGAGCTGCAGAGCGATCTGCCGTGACAAGTGCCATGAACAGACTCACAAGTTTCCCCCATGGATGCGCAGCTGGCCATGCCCAACGCAGCCTCTTCTCTCCACCTTCTGGGCATTTGATGCTAGGCGTGTGTGCACTCCGCCCGCAGGACCAGAAGCTCAGCCGCGTTCAGACAACGCCTTTCGGCGCCGAGACGACCAGCGTCTACTGGTATGAAAACATCAACGCCTGCTCCTACCTGATCTCCGTGGTCCAACATCCTTACGGCGAGTCGGACGAGGACAGGGCAACCGATCTTGCGAGCACAGGCACGCCCCCCTATTTCTGCCTCCCTGAAAGGCGGCATCCGAATGCTGTGATGGACTGCGAGAGTGAGAGATGTATAGGCTCTGGCACCCAGCCACACCTTGCCCAAAGTATCTGGCAGGGGAGGGGGCTGCTTTAACAATGCTCTCGCTGGCTAAATGCAGACCCTGACATTGCTTTTGCGGCTGCAGGCAAGGCGGCCCGCATCGGCTACCTGGGCCCCATCCGTGCCTCAACCACGCCGCACGCAATCCGCGGCCCCATGACCACTGCCTCCACTGCCGGCCGCCGCTAAAGCAGCCTGGCGTTCTACCGTGTGGCCTGGCTGCTGCCTGGCTGTTTGACTTGACGCTTTGCGCACTTTGTCTTCTGCTGCTGCTGCTGCTGTCCCTCGGATGCTGCCTGGCAAGCAAGCATGCGGTGAGAGCTGGTCCGTCTCACCTCCTGTTCCTTGCTGCCTCTATTGCTGCCCGCAGCATTCCCTTTCCATGTTGCCTGATGCCTTTGGGGGTGCACAGACGCGCTGCTGTTATGGGAAGACTTGCTGTCAAGAAGTCAAGACTGGCCCTAAGACCGTTTCGCGTGTAAGCAAGCAAGCATGCAGGGCCCGTCCGAGCAAAGCAGCACCATCTTTCATTCCTTGGCAACACATGCATCTCTTGATGAGCAGCGGCGGCAAGCGGTACTCAGTGCAGCATCTGCGTGATGGCCTGCTCGAATGCAGCGCCGGTGCCCCAGTCCTTGCGGGCCTGCAGGTGCGCAACCGACTCCTGCAGCAGCAACAAAGCTCACAGCAGGGCACCAGTGTCAACAGTGCAGGATGCGGACAGAGGCAGGGCCGTGGTGCCTGCAGGCGCTGGCGCTGGAAGGAGGCCTCCATGTTGGCCGCCTTGCGCTGCTCCTGCAGCGCCGCGCGCCGCTCCAGCATGGCGTTGATCTTTTCGGTCTCCTGCTGGATGCGCTCGAGCAGCAGCATGCGCTGGTACAGGTTGCGCCGCTTCATCTCCTCCACCTGAGGTAGTTGAGCAGCTTGATGAGTTAAAAAAGACATGAAGGTATAGCATTCGTGGAGGCATGACGGTGGTGGGCTGTGGGTCGATGCGGCAGCTCCGGAAGGACCCTGCCTTGCCGCGCTTGGTGTCCAGCTGCAGCTGGTGCTGCAGGCTGCGCAGCTCGGCCTCGTGGCTGCGCTGCTGGCCGAGTGTCCGCAGGGTCGCCTCCTTGCTCTGCTGCTTGCTGAGGATGGTGCCGACGCGGTCGGCCTCGCGGCGCTGCGCCTCCGCGTACGCGCGCCGCCGCTGCTGCTCCTTGGCCGCCTCCTCCGCACGCGCGCGCGCCTCCTCCGCCAGCCGCGCCGCCTCCTTCTCCCTGCCAGACCGCGCGCCCGTGTGAGAACGTTGGAAGGCGCACCGCGAGGCCGCCAGGCACGGAGCAGACTCACTTGCGGCGCTGCTCGGCGGCCTGCTCGCGCGCGGAGAACTCCTCGCGGCGCTCGGTCAGGATGCGGCGCCCGGACTCCAGCGCGGCGGCGATGCGCTCCTGCGCCTTGGTGCGCGCGGCCGCGTTGCGCTCGGCCGCGGCCGCCGTCAGCTGCAGCCGCGCCTGCTCTCGCTCCGCGTCGCGCGCCGCCATCGCCGCCTGCGCCCCAAGCGCCGAGCGTCAGGAGTGCATCTTTTCCGCCGGCTGGCCGCCGACGCTGCCGTGCGAGAAGACGCGCGCCTTTTTCTCCGCCACTTCCGCCTGCTGCTTGGCCAGCAGGCGCGCCGTCTCCTTGCGGCACCTCTCCACCTTCTCCGCGCGCGCGGCCTCTTGCTTGCGTAGCTCGCGCCGCCGCTCGGCCTCGGCCGCCGCCAGCCGCACGGCCGCCTCCTTCTCGCGCTCGTGCAGCGCCGCCTCCGCCTTGCGCGCCTGCTTCTGCTTCTCCTCCTCCTCCTGTGGGCTCGCACATTGTAGCTGTGTTATTAAGCCGTCATTGGGCATCAAGGGCCCTTATGATTTTATGGCCTGGCTCAGCAAGTTGGAGACCGGCCTGCAGGCGGCGCAGCTCGCGCTCGTGCTGCTGCTTGAGCCACTCGCGCGACTGCTGCGCCTTGGCCTGGCGCTCCGCCTCGGCGCGCTCCTGCACCTTGCGCAGCTTGGCCTCCGCCTTCTCCTGCTCGACAGGAATCCTTCCCAGCGCCGCTCAGTGCCTTCCCGCCCCTTCTGAGGGGCGCCAGAGGCCCAAATGGAAGAGGCGGACCTGCAGCTCCTTGCGCATGGCCTCGAACTGAACCATCTGCTTGAGCTCGCGCTCCTGGCGGCGGCGCACGACCTCCAGCCGCTTGGCCTCCTTCTCGATGATGGCTGCCGCGTCCACAGCTCCGCCCGTCTGCAGCCAGCGAGCCCCAGTCTGTGGCTTTCACTCCCGCTGCTCGGCCGCAGTGCCAGACACAGCAGAGGGGCAGCGGACCTCCGAGGCGTGCGCCCTGCCGCGCTCCGCCTGGCCGCCGTCCTCGGCGATGCGCTTGCGCTCGTCCTGCAGCGCCTGCAGCCGCTCCTGGCGGAGCGTTTCGTGGTGCTTGAAGGCCAGCTCGGCCAGCTCCTGGTCGCCGTAGTGGCGCTCAAAGTGATGCTTTGCCACCAGCTTGAGCTCCCATGGCTCGATGCCCAGGCTCAGGCAGGCGTCCACGGAGCGCGGGCTGGTTGGCTCCAGCATGCCCGACGCGTTCGGGTCTGCAGCAGACGGCGGCTCGAGCTCACATGCCCCATCGAAAGACTCAGCTGTCGGCGTCGCAGGTGTCGCGTCCTAGGGCCGCCTGATCCTGTGAGAGCTTACCGCTGCTGCGGTCGATAAGATCCGCAATCGTGAGCTTGGCGGGCGAGGTGCTGGCCTGCGACTCCACAACCGGATGTTAGCAGCTGTCGGTATCACCGCGCCCAGCTGTCCACATGATTCTTCCCGGAGAGCAGGAAGGAGAGCTTTACAAGCCCACCTTGGCTCGCTGCAGCGCGCGCAGCCACTCCATCGGCGAACGCGTCTCGGACGGCTTGATGGAGCCCGGCATCTCGGGCCCGCGAGGCCCGTCTCGGGCCCACTTGGCGTCCCGCTTGCTACCAACTGAGTTGCCGACGACTTTACAGCCACGAGCCTCTGACGCTGGACTGCCTCACGGTGAAGTGCCGCTCATCACGCTGTATGGGCGCCCGGTCGTTTCGCCGCTCGCCAGCGGCGTCTATTAGGCGCCTGCTGTGGGTGGTGCGCCACCACAGGCACGCAATTTGTGACCGCTCGTGGCAAGTGGAAACCATCAGGGCCTTGCAGTGGCCGGAAACCCCGACCAGCTGTCCAGTGCTACAGTCCGTACAGCCAACGAAACACTCCTGTCACGACACCTACATTACTCTACAAGGCAGCAGCCGCCGCCGACTGCGATGCTGCCGCTGCTCCTCTCTATGCGGCTCCGCCGCGCCTGCAGGCAGCAGCAAGTTGCGGTCTGCTCACGGCCTCTCCCCTGCTGGCCGCAGGCTGCAGCAGGTGCGGGCAGGCGCCGCACCGCTCTGCGCCGGCGGCTGGCCGGTGTCGTGGATGCGCACTGCCGTCAGCGGCGCAGCGATGGGAGCGCCGCGGCCCGGGATTGGCAGCGGTGGGGTGCCGGCGTCGCCGGGATCCCTGGCGCCCGCCTCGGCGGCAGCCGGCTGCTCGCCGCTCTCACTCGCCCGCCCTGTGGACAGCCAAGCTGAGCTTTTCAAGTGAACCTGCTGGCAAATCGAGCTGCGAGGCAAGCCAGGCATCGTCAGCTCCGCCCCTGGCGGCCAGCCGGCAGCGGGCCGCACCGGAGGAGGCTTCGCTGGGCGGCTCGGTCCCCAGCCCGGGCCCCTGGGCGGCCGCGAAGGGCGAGCGCTGCGCTTCGGACGTGAGGCTGCTGCGGCCGGAGCCGTCGGACGCCTGGATGTGCGGCAGCAGCGGCGGCGGCACGGCCTTGCGGCGGTGGTGCCCGTTGGCGGTGGGCGCGGGTCGCGAGCCGGACTGCTGCCTGCGCACAACCCACTGGGCGGGCGGTCAGCCAGGCTGCGGTGAGGGAGCAAGAGCAGCGCGGCCGCGGCACTCTTTGATCAGTTCAGCAGGCAGCGGAGGCTGCGGCGAAGCAGGCCTGACCCCCCGCAGCCCAAGCACGGGCAGCGCCGCTCGCCGCCGGCTGCTGTGCTGTGGCTCGCACACCGCCAGCGGAAAGCAGAGGCAGCCGACATGCACCCCACCCCCGCCTCCAGCCCATAAGGAGGGTGGCTGAAGCTGCCTGTTGGCAAAGTGGCGGTAGATCTCGCGCTCGTCCAGGTCCAGGCTCTCGTTGTTGACCGAGCCGCAGGCGGAGGCGCGCCCGTCCAGCGACAGCGCGGAGCCGCCGGCCGCCAGAGGGCCCCGCCGCGGCACCGGCGTCGACGTCAGCGAGCTGTCCGGCTCCGCCCGGCCTGCAGCTGTCGCCTCCCTGCAGAGCAGACCGAACGCGGTCTTCAGCCGGCTGGCGGCCGCGGGGCTGCTCTGCGGCAGACCAGCTGTCGAGTCGACAGCACACACAAACCTCCTGCTCTCATGTCCCCAGGCATCATGGTGCTGCCAGAAGGCAGGCATGCCAGCCAGCGCACCGAGGACGTCTGTCCCCCGCACGCTCCCACGGGCGCCCCTCGACGGCTTCAGGAGCGTGCCGCACCCGGCATGTTCGGACGGCGCCAGGCTGTCCTGCAGGTGCTCCGCCACGCCCAGGAAGTCTGACTGCAGGCTGCCGACCGTCTGCCGCCCCGCCCGGGCGCTGAAGCCGCGCAGGTCGCTCAGCGACGGCCGCTGCGGCAGCGGCTGCTGCGCGGAGACGCCGCCGCCGCCGCCGCCACCGCCGTAGCGTCGCTGCAGCTCTGCGATGAACTGCTCGTGCCTGCGGCCGAGTTCTTTCGACGGGTCAGGGGGCGCTCTGCTGCTGCCTGAGCTTCCCTGCCAGAGGCGCCCCCCTAAAGCAGCGCCGCTCCGGCCCTGCCTCCCGTCCGCCCAGTTGGGCCACAATCTCTCTCCCTGGCCGGACCCCCCC
>BHFV01000911.1:0-13013 GCA_003568905.1 Trebouxiophyceae sp. KSI-1
GGGGGGGGGGGCTGCAGCGGCGGCCACCTGCCAAACTCGAGGCCCTTGGGCCCGACCGCCAGCAGCAGCCTCGCCAGCAGATTGCCAAACCAGACGGGCAGTGGGCCGGGCGCGCGGCCGGCCTTCGCCCTGCAGCCGCGGCAAAAGGACAGCTGTCAGAGGACAGTGTCTGTGTGTGTGTTGGGGGTGGGGATCTAGGGTCTAGAATGTAGGGTTTGGCATACGCCGACGTTCGACAGTGCAGCGCTGTCGCAGCGGGCAGTTGAGCAGCAGCCCTAAACCCTTAAATCATATTCGAATGAATGTGAAACAGTTGGCGCTTCAAAACGGCCGCCACTGCCTCTCAGCGGGGCCTGCCAGGATTCCAGGGGCTGCGCACTCGTCGTCCTGGATGGCAGTCTGCAGCACAAACGGCCGCCGGTCGCCGGAGGAGACCGTCGGCGAAGTCTCCAGCCGGGACCTGATTGTGTCCAGCATCAGGCGGCCGCGCGCGTTTCGAACGGTCACGTGCTGAGGATGTGACGTCATCTCTCCGCCCAGGAACGGCACACCCATGTAGCCGACCACCTGCGGGCGCCGCGCGCGAGAGATCGGCGCCGCCGCGCGAATTGGGGTTTAACCGCGGCGCGCCAACTCCGACGCGCAGCTGCGTGTCGGCGATGAGCTGCCCATCTGAGGCGGCAGCCTCATGCATGAGATCGTGAACGTCCAGAAAGGATGTGTGCGAAGGTTCGCTGCTCAGAGGGGGGGGGGAGAGGGATACCAGGTCCGCGGCGCCGTTTACGTAATCGAAGCATGAGTAACAGGAAGGCGCGATGACGTCGTTGAGGTCGTTGGCCGGCAGGCTGAAGTAGGGCACCTTCTCGAAACTGCCGTCGGTGTGCTTGAGGTGCACGCGGTAGTCCTGCAGGGCAATTTAGGGTTCATGAGTGGCGCTAGGGCTCCCAGTTGCCGCCGAGAAGCCGGTCGCCCCGTTCCATGGCTGGAATGCGCGGCAGGAGCTTGGTGAAAGGGGGGAAGGGGGGGGGGGGGGCAGAACGGCGTGGATTGGCAGCGCAGAGTGCCCTCCCTCCCGGTAAAACTGAAGCGTTCCTCAATTGCCGGGGGAGCTGCAGGCTGTGCAGAGCAGGGCTGGCCTGCTGCGCAGCCCTCCCTCAGCTCGCAAAACCCTGCACATACACCAGCCTGGCAACGCCACGCAGCCACCGCCCTCCCGGCCAGTGATTCCGCATCTACAGCAGGAAGGCGGCTGGCCTGCATGAATTCGTAGTGCAGTACCGTGGCCGGGTCGGCGCTGGCAGCCGCCAGGAAGGCCTCCAGGCCCTCGCGCGGGCCATTGTCGACACAGTGCGTGCCCAACACATAGAGGGCCTCCAGCCCAAGATGGCGCTCCACCGCCCGCAGCGCCTGCACCTGCTCGCCGCAGGCGCAGGCTGCCCCAGTCAGACCATGGGGCTGCCGGGGCTTCACATGCGCAGCCGTCCCTGGCCAGGGTGCGGGCCGTGCAGCACTGGGCTGCAGTGGCCTCTGCGTTCATTTTGCCGAGAGCTGGCGGCCGTTTTGCCTTTCACTGCCGAGGCAGGCTGCAGAGATGATGGCAGGCGCCCGTCGAGGTGCTGACGCATCGGTCTCCGCCATTAGTGACACATGCGAGCATCCGAAATGCTGCTGTTGTTTGCCACGAGGGCAGCGTGCCTGGCAGCCGACGCCGATGAAGAGCAGGCGCTTGACGCCGAGCGCCTCCACAACCGCCAGGGTGTTCAGATTGGGAGACAGCGTCGGCTTGACTCCCCGGGCCGCCAGAATGTCCTCCCGGCTGCGGGCGACTACCTGCCGCGTTACATAGCGTTACGTTTCGTCACATCTTCTGACAGAATTTGTGGCACGATATGGTACTGCTGTTGAGTCGCCTGCTGGCGCCCTCGGGCTGGAAGCGTGGCGAGTGCTGCATTGCAGCATGCACTGGCATGCCAAGCTCCCTCTGCCGCTGCTGTTGCCTCCTCCTTAGGCAGCGAGCTTGCAGCGCTCGCATCAGGAGACGCAGCAGCTGCGCGCCGAGCTGCCGCTGGCCGCCCAGGCATCAGTCATGCCATGTCCCTGAAGAAAGACACCATTTCCAGCTAGCACGCGCCTGCCTTGCGGGCCTGCCATGCCTGCTGCACACCAGCGGCTGGTTGAAAGTCCGACTGGAGGAAGGTGAGGCACCGGCAGGGGCGCGAAACGGTCGTGAGCCTGGCTCTGCACGCAGACGACGGCCTCCACATGGCCGGCCTCCAGCATCTCGATGGCAATCTGCGTCACTATGCCCGTCCACTGCGCGCCCGCCACGCCTGGCCGGTTCGCAGCGTAGCTGCAGGTTGCAGCAGAAATCACTTCCAACTATCAGAAATGTTACGGCCGTGCAAGCGTGCCTGCTGTATTGGGAGGGCTGAGGCGCGTGCGCGCTGGCCGGGAATGCTCACAGCATCTCCTCGTGCACCCCAAAGTGCAGGTCGTCCAAGCTGTCCAGGTCGCGCCGGCGGCCATGCACCTGCTCCTCAAGCTCCTCCACCCGCGACATGCCTGCAGACCGGCATGCAATCACTCTGTGGCCGTCATGTCAAGAGGCTGCCGATACAGGCCAGCGTTGCGGCGCCAGAACGCGCCTGGGCCCAGGAAGGCGCATGCATCCTTGACGTGCGCGATGTAGTAGCTGTCGCACAGCCCGCACCTGCTGCAAAACTCCTTAGCTGGGTACACGCTACCCTCTGCGTGCCACGACCGCCCCAGTCAGCATATCTTTAAAAACTTTTCAAGAACTCATCGAGATGCCCATGCCGTTAGCCGGGTGCTTGCCTTTGATGGGCTTGGCCTTGCGCCAGTCCTTGAGCGGCTTGACCGGGGCGGCGCCTTCGGCCATGCATGCCGTGCGGCTGCCTGCCGAGGAGGAGCGGCCGGAGGTCGTGCAGCCGATGCCGGACAGCAAGCGTGCTTGAAGTGGTGCGGCCGCAAGCGGCGCGGGGCACGGTGCGACTTTCATTGTTGCGGACGCAGCGCACGGCACGACGGTATTGTGCGCAGCAGCGTACAAGGGGCAAGGGAAAGCACAGGCTGCGCAGGCTGGAGCAGCAGCAGATCAGCAAGAGATCAGACAACAGTAGCAGACTGCAGCGCAGGTGGCATCATCGGAAGCTCCTCCTGGGCCACAGCACTGCTGGCAAGCTAACAGCGCTGCGGTGCCACTGCCGGCTCGAGAGGCCAGGCCGCGGCTCAGCAGCAGCCGGACTTCTTCGGTTTCCGGGTCGGCGCGTTGAGGCCGACGCGGACGCCGGGGCTCGGCGCGGGCACGCCGGCCGCCTGCTGTTCCTGGGAGTCTCGCAGCCGCGTGACTACCTCCTTTGCGATCGTCTGGAACACCTGCAGCCAGTCGCGGGGCATTGGCTCAGTCCTGCCTCCTGCAGGCAGCCAGCAGCGGACAAGCAGGCAGATTTCGACAGAGCAGCCCCTCACGGTGAGCCACGCAGCACTGGCAGGCCAGCAGCATGCCTAGCCGAAAGCATCCCGCTGCACCTGCCAAGCGTCACCAAGCAGGAGGAACCAGAAAGCTCAGTCCGCCGTGGGGCCAAGGTACTAGCCACAGCGACTCGTCAGCCCGGGCCCTGCGGGGGCGCGCCTCGTCGACGTTGGAGTTGGTCTTCGCGCTCGTCTCGAAGAAACGGATGCCAAACTCGTCGGCCAGCGCCTGGCCCTTGGAGAAGGGCACCTTGCGCTTGGTCTCGTCCATGTCGCACTTGTTGCCGACCAGGATCTGCGGGGTGTGCCGCTTAATCATTTTCGCTGGGTCGTGTCATCGTGTGGTTCTTCCTCATGACAATGTTGTCCAGAGGCGCTTTGCGGGCCAGCGGGCAGTCTTTCCACTGGGTCATTACGTAATGATTCCTTCTGATGAGGCGCTCTGTGGTTGTTGCTGACCAGGAGCTGTGGCTGGAAGCAAGCTCACACCGAAAACCGTATGGATGCTTCGGAGGGCGCGCCTAGGAAAGGGGTGAAAGGAACATCCCAGGCACCCCTTGTTTTAAACGACAACATGTGAAGTGTGCGTTTGCGTCCATCATGATCGCTCTTAGCATCATATGAAAGGAGTCCAGCCGCCCCCGAGAGGCTTACCTTGTTGACCGTGTCGGAGGCATGCTGCTCGATGTTGCGCATCCAGTTGCGGATGTTGTTGAACGAGGCCTCATCAGTCACGTCGTACACCAGCAGGATGCCCATCGCGCCGCGGTAATAGGCTGCAGGGTACGGAAAGATGAGGCACCTTCTCGCCAGATGCCAGGCGGGATCCCCGGCATCATGTCTCCCACAGCCAACCGGCCTGCGTTGCTGACTTTAGGGCACTGTTCGAGCTCTAGGAGCTTGCCTACTTCCTTCCTGTGGCGAGACGGCATGAGACATGCTTGGAACGGGAGCGGCAGAGAAGGTGGATCGGGAGGGATTAGAAGCGCACCGCTGGTGATGGTGCGGAAGCGCTCCTGGCCGGCCGTGTCCCATATCTGCAGCTTGATCCACTTGTTGTCCAGCAGGATCTTCTTGATCTTGAAGTCGATCCTGCGGGCGGCAGTCGCAGGCGGCTGAGCCGCAGGCGCCGCCTGGGCCAGCTGCTTGGAAGCTGCAGGCACCGGCAGGCCGGCACACTGCTGAACGCCCCGTAGAGAGGCGCACCCGATGGTCGTGATGAAGCTGGAGGTGAAGGAGTCTTCCGAGAAGCGGAGCAGCAAGCAGCTCTTGCCGACGCCTGCACGGGCGGATGCTGCGTCTGAGCGGCCCTGCTACCTCTGTTGTCTGCGCCACGACCCGTCCGTGTGGTCTTCCGTTCATGCAGCCTCCGGCACTCGCACGGACCACGCTGAGCGGCCCCCCGGTGGCCCCCTCTCACACAGCGGGCGCCAGGCCAAGGGGTCAATAGCCCAGGCGCCGAGGGCTGCCGCCTGCAAGCCGGCAGGTACGTTCTCCAGGGCATCAGGAAAGCTCACCGCTGTCGCCTATGAGCAGCAGCTTTATGAGGTAGTCGTAATCTTGCCGGCGCGTCGCCATCTCGGCAGATTACGGTTCCGCTGGCGGCCCCGCTGCCCGTGCGTCCGGCCCTAGCTCCTCCGATGGGCTGTGAACCCACGCCTCAGCCCCCGCCGGCGCTGCAGGCGGGTTGCGCCCGGCCAGCCCTCCTGCCAAGGTCCGCCCGTGCCTCCCAGTCTCTGGCAGCAGCGCAGGGCCCAGCACTCTGCGTATGTGCTGCACACAAGTGCTCGAGGTCGGCAGCAAGGTCCGGGCGAATGTGGCGAAGGAGGCCTCTCGCCAGACCCTCACCTCGACAAATCGCGTGCACGGGACACACAGAGCTCGCGACGATCGACCAGCGATCTTGAGCAGCAAAGCCGGTGCATCGCGCCATCGATCGCTCGCTCACGCTCCCCGAAAATTGCTGCCAAGCGCCCGCACGCTGCTCCGGGGCGGTCCATCCCTTGTGACTCTCCGCGCTGGCGCTTCCTGCGGTTGCCAAAGGCGATCCCAAACAACCAGTGTGGATGGTTTGACCGACCGGGTCGGCTGGCGAGCGGGAACGCGAGGCCAGGGCGCGGCGTGGCCGACCATGAGGCGCCTGTGCACCGCCAGCGCGCCAGTCGGGCTGCCTCAGAGCGGCCTGCCGGGCCGCAGGCAGGCAAGGCACCGATTTCAATCGGCTGGCCCGCAGCAGGTGCCAACTTGTGCCCATGGCTCGTTGCTGGACAGGGACTTGCAGGAAGGCGCCCATCACTCGCGTTTGTGGCACTCGCAGGTGACGCAGAATCGAGGCGGCCTGGCCAGCTGCTCCGCTCGTGCACGCGTGGCGGAAGCCGAGGTGGAGCAGCGCGCAGAGCTGGAGGCCCTGCTGCAGCGCAGCGTGCAGCGGCAGAGTCGCGCGGTCAGTCTCAGCCTACCAGCGCGACTTTCAGCAGCCAGTAATGCTGGCCAAAGCTCTGACAGGAGCGCCTTCCGTGCAGGCGAGAGGCGGCTCCAGCAGTAGAGCAGGCAGGGACAGGTCCCGCCGCTCAGAAGAGCTCTCCAGCCGCATCCTGCGGTCAGACGGCCCGCCAGGCGCCGCCCTGAGCCAGCTGCAGCCGAGCGGCCCAGAGCTGATAAAGTGCGCTCCCTGCTTGCTCCCAGGACGGCTGGACCGGGCACACGTGGACGCGCTGAGCCGTCTGCAAAGCGCTGCAGGCTACTCGGCGCGCTCGTGAAGAGGAGCAAGCCGCAGCGGGCGCTCCATGTGCTGGACTGGGTGCTGGAGCAGCCGCAGTTTGAGGAGACGGTGAGCCATGCGATGCAGTGTGATGAAGTGCCGTTTTCAAAAGCTAGTGGCGACCGGCTGACAGGTGTGTGGCTGCGCAGTGGCCCCAGTTCTGCTCGCACACCATCGACCTGCTGGACAAGCAGGGCGGCGGAGCCAGGCAGGCGCTGGAGCTGCACCGGCGGCTGCGCCGGCGGCGTGTGCCACTGGACCTCGTCTTTTACAACACCATGATCAGCTCACTTGGTCAGTTGCGCTGACTCATCTGACTATGCGCTGCAAGACAGTGACATGGCTCTTTTTTAGCTGGGTTCTCAGATGCTGGTTTGCTGTTCGCGTGCAGGCAAGGCGCGCAAGTGGCAGCAGGCCATGGATGTGTATGCAGAAATGCAGGAGGCTGGCGTGCGGCCCGACGTGTTCACGTACAGCAGCATCATCAAGGCGTGCCAGCTCTGCGGCAACCGCTGGGTGCAGGCGCTGGAGTTCCTACGGGACATGAAGGCGGCTGGTGCGACAGCCCAGCCTGCCCCGCCGTCGGCCGCCGCTCGCGATTGCCGCGGGGGCTGACCGTCTGCGATTGGCTCGCGTTCTTCCGCAGGCGTGAAGCCGAACGTGGTCACCTACACCACGCTCGTCAGCTGCTGCCAGCGCGCGGGGCGGTGGCGGCAGGCGATGGCGGCGTTCCGCGAGATGGAGGAGGTGGGGCTGCAGGCCGACGTCAAGGCGTACAACTCGCTCATCAGCGCGTGCGCCAAGGGCGGCCGGTGGGAGCACGCGTGGGAGATCCTCGCCGGGATGCGCCGCTCGGGCATGCGCCCCAGCGCGCGCAGCTACAACGCGCTGCTGAGCGCCTGCGATCGCGCTCGCCAGCCGCAGCGCGCGCTCGAGGCTTACCGCCGCATGCTGCGTGACGCGGACGGTGCGTCTTGGCCTCGCCGCGTGCTTTCGGGCTCACCGCCGCTCCCGCAAATCGCCGCCGGGCGCGCGGCCAGGCCGCCGAGCCGCACAGCGTTGCTCCGCGCAGGCGGCAAGGAGGACCAGCAGCCGACGCAGATCACGTACAACACGCTGATCAGCGCGTGCGCGAAGGGCGGCCTGCTGGACGACATGGAGCGGCTGCTGGGCGACATGGAGGCGCGCGGCATCTCTCCGGACGCGTTCACGCTGTCCGCGCTCATCAACGGCTGCCGGCAGCGCGACCGCTGGGAGCGCGCGCTGGAGCTGGTAGAGGAGCTGGAGGCGCGGCACGGCGTGCGCCTCAACACGATCGCCTGCAACGCGCTGCTGGCCACGCTCGGCCGCGCCCGCCGCTGGCAGTACGCCCTCCAGGTGTCGTTTCCCCCACGTCCCTCTTAGCAGAGCTCTCATTAGCCGCTCAAATCCGCATCCAAAAGAGCTCAAACACGTCTCTGAAAGACAGCTCGCTTTGCCCAGTTCTTCGAGCGGCTGGAGGCTGGCGAGCTCGACGGCCGGCCCGACAGCTGGAGCTACGCTGCGACTGTGATGGCGCTGCGCGCGGGCGGGCAGCACGAGCGCGTCTGGGCGCTGTACCGCCGCATGCGCGCCGCCAGGCAGCCGATCTACAAGGACGTGTACCACGCGGCGCTGGAGGCGTGCGAGCGGCTGGGGCTGTGGAAGGAGGGCCGGCAGGTGCTGCGAGACATCGAGGCGCGCCGCCCTCACCATTCCTTTCGCTTCCTGACGCGCAGTCAGCTGGCAAGTGCTGTCTCGGGTCCTGTTTCAAAAAGGCTTATTCGGAGGAAAGGAAAGGCAAGCGGGCTCATTTGGCATGGCAATCACAGCGAGCCGGGCTCGGCAGCATGATTTGGTCGCCCCACACGCAAGCGGGCTGTCTCCTCGGTTTTCAAACATCCCTGGCAATCGGGCAGCGCAACAAGCAGGCAGGCAGTGCTGAGGCGTGGCTCGCACCTGGCAGGCCGACCCGTCTGCGCGGCGCGTGCTGGACTCCAGCCTGGACGCCGCCTGGCACGCGGTCTTCGCCTTCCCGCCCCTGATGGAGAGCGTGCCGCAGCCGATCATCTCGGCCGCCCGGGCGGCCGTCGACTCGGGCAAGCTGGCCCGCCGCTTTGTCAGCGCCAAGCGAGACCGCGGTGGCGACAGCGAGGAGGACGAGTAGCGCGTTGGTCAGCAGAGGCAAACGGCATTCCTGCCCAGCAATTTTCCGGGCCTGCTGCCCTTCTGCAGCGGTCCATGCAGTCCTTGCTTTCCCATCATCTGTATTACAGACAGCGTTGACAATGTGCAGAGTTTTTTTGGCCAGGAGCCTGTCAAGTTATTGCAGCAGTTGAAGGCAAACAGTGTAATCTGAAAGAATGCAGAGCTGCACCATGCCAAACCTCTGCTTTCACATTTTCCCCCTCTCCCTTTCCTCCCGAGCAGCAGACGAGTGCACAGAAGACCAAGCAGGAGGGCAGCAAAGGCAGTGGCTCACCTGGAGCTGATGGCTGGCTCCCCTGGCTGACGGCTGGCTCTGGCTGGCTGCTGGCTGGCTGCTGGCTGTGACTGGCTAGCTGTTGGCTGGGTCACCGGCTGGCTTGCTTGCTGGCTGGGCTGCTGCAGAGGCTGGCTGCGACCGGGCTGGGCTGGCCGCGCCAAGCTTCTGCTCTGCAATGCGCCTAAACTGGGGGCGGCTGTGGCTGCGGGGCGGTGGGGCGGGTGGAGCCGGCGCTTTCTACTGGAGGGCAGCGTTGGGGGGTGGGGCGGAGCGGTCGCTCTTGGCTGTGGGGCGGCGTGGGGGTGGGGCCAGAGCTGAAGCTGTGGCTGTGGGTTGGGCCAGGGGGCGGAGCCGATCGGCTGGGGTGCTGGGGCTGCCAGGAGCCGCTGTTACACGCATGGCTCTGCAGCGCGCCCTGGGGCTTGGCCCGCGGCACTGGTGGGGCTGGGGGCTGTTATGCTCAGGGCGTCGGCAACCGCCCAGGCTGCGCTCAGCGGGGGCACACGCTACAGGAGGGGCGGCTGGCGCATTCCACAGGTCTGGCTGGTGCTGTCTGCCTCGGCTGGTGCTCTCTCTCTCTCTCGCTGTCCCTCTGGCTCTGGCCTCTGGCAGGCGCGCAAGGCTGGCTGGCTCTCGGCGCGCGCTCTCAGCAGCGC
The DNA here is from genome assembly GCA_003568905.1 of Trebouxiophyceae sp. KSI-1. NCBI lineage: Eukaryota > Viridiplantae > Chlorophyta > Trebouxiophyceae > Trebouxiophyceae sp. KSI-1. The sequence goes on from BHFV01000911.1 coordinate 9,413, forward strand.
TGCCTCGCAAGCGACGTCTCGCTCGAGAAGCCTCCGGCAGGCGCGCGAGGCTGGCTGGCTGGCTGTCGGCGCGCTCGCAGCGCCGCCGCCGTTGCCTCACATGCGGCCTGCCATTGCGCCGCGATCGTAGGGCGCGGCGCGGGGGCCGCCGCCGCCGTAGCGTCCGTAGTCGCGGTCAGGCCCGCCAGCGCGCGGCGGGTAGCGGTCGTACCCGCCTCGGCGGTCCGGCTCATACCTGCATGACCAGACAATGCTTTGGATTCATGGTGATTCCCAGCCACCGGCATGACCTCATGAACGCCTTTCTGACATCGAAACTTGCCAATCTTCCAATCCTGGACACCCGCGCGCGATTCGCGAGGCGCTGAGTGCAGTCGCGGCTGTAGGGGGAGGCGTGCCTGTCGGAGAAGCCGCCTCGGGCGTCGTAAGGGTCCCTCGGCCGACCGTAGGGCGCCGGCGCGGGCGCCGCGCCGCCGTAGCCGCCGTAGTAAGGGTCGCGCTCATAGGGGTCGGGCGCCGGCGGCCCATAGCCATAGCGGTCGTAGGGGTCCACCCTGCCGGCAGCCGCACCTCGGCAGCCTCAGCCTCAGCTTGCAAAGGGGTAAAAGAAGGCGGTGCGCAAGAGATTGGCAGCCTCGCTGCCCTCCTCCCAGCCTGCTACTATTGCACCCTTGGAGACGTCCTCCATTGGAAGGGCGTGAAAAGCATGTCACCCGCCCAGCTGCACTGCGCTCAGCTCACTGCGCATGAGCAGCTGAGGCACACTGGGCTCAGCTGCGCCTGGCAATGGGACACCGCATGTGAGTTTGCGAGGCGCAGCATGAGCATATGGACGAGTGCAAGTGAGTGCGCATGTGGTCTGTGGGATGGCAGGGGCTGGAGGTCGCACCCGTAGCTGTAGGGAGCAGGCGCAGGTCCGCGCTCATAGCCGTAGTCAGGCGCATAGCGGTCATAGGGGCCCGGCCGGTCGTAGCCGCGGGGGCCTGGCCTGTCATAGGCGCCCCTGGGCGGCCTGTCGTACCTGCCACCGCCCACCCTGCAGGCCCGCCAGAGGGAATGAGCTGCCCGCAGAGGCAGGAGCACCTGCAGAGGCGGCGGAGGGAGGGGGAGCGACCTCTCGCTGCCTCGCCGCCCGATGGCGGCTGCCGGCGTGCCCGGCTGTATCGAGTCCTGCGGGACGGCACGGTTGACGCTGATCTTGCGCCCGTCGACCTCCGTCTCGTGCATCTTCGCGATCGCGTCCTCCATGTCCTCCTTGTTGGCAAAGTGGACAAAGCCGAAGCCGCGCGAGCGCTGCGTCTGCCGGTCCAGCATTACGCGCGCGTCCGTCGCGCCGAAGCGCTTGAAGGCTGCTCGGCGGCGGGCGGCGGGCGGGTCAGTGCCTGTGCTAACCTTCGGCACTGCAAGAAGTCAGTGCCTGTGCTAACCTTCGGCACTGCAAGAAGCAGCCTGGCCGTGCTGCTACCCCCATTCCGTGCACAAGCTTCCGTTGATGGCGTGGGACGGCGCTGAGGCGCAGCAAGCACACTGTCACCGCAAGTCCCCTGGGCATCGACTCGACGCCCAGAAAAACGCTCGCCTCGCGGGAAGCGTGCGAGCCACGAGCGGCGGCAGGGCTGAGGGCCAGCGGCTGCAAAACGCCATATACTGTGCGGCTGTCCGGCGATCGCGGGCGAAAATGGCAGTGACGAGGACTGGGGCGCATTGGGGGCAACGCAAACGTTCCCAGGAAAGCCTTGGCAGGCTGGGGCCGCACTGTCCCTCAGCTCGCGGTCGTCCATGTGCCAAGAGATGCCGCCGACGAAGACCTTGTAGTCCTTGACCTCATCGGCGGGCGCGGCTGCATCCTTGTCCCGCTCGGCCGACTCTCGCCGCCGGTCCTCGCTCATAGCGTCCACAGCCAAGCGCTAGGCACCTTTCCTGGACGTGGAGCTGGTCTTCAGGTGTGTTCTGCGATCAGCAGCATGAAGCAAGTGCATGCTGGTAGGCTGTCATGCACGAATGCATTCTTCCGGGAAACCAGCGCCCATAACCTCACACAGCAGCTACATCAGAGCTAGTGACGCGCCGCTGCGCAAGCGCAAGCGGCCCGTCGGCCGAAAGGAGCGGGCATACATGGACAATCTTTTCCTGTTTTCCCTCCTTGCAATCAGCGCTCCACACCTCCTCTACGCCTTCATATGGTTCTACCCAGGCGCCTGGCGGAGGCGCTTTGGCAGCAAGTCAGTGAGCAGCTTTGCTGACGTCGCAGCAGCTGGAAAAGGTGTTCACCTTTTTCCGTGTGTATGAGATGAAACGACGGCAGGCCTGCACACTCACTGACGACAGCGACCGGTGTCCGACAGTGGTCCAATTTTCGGCGGCGGCTGTCTGGTTCCTGGCCCGCGGCGGCCTGCGCGGCCTGGGCGCCGCAGCTGCGCCGCAGCCGCTCTGGGTGCCGTGCCTGGCCGGCATCGCCTTTGGCCAGATTTTGAACGTGGGCATCTACAAGGCGATCGGCAAGGCAGGCGTCTACTACGGCTTCAAGCTGGGCCAGCCGGTGCCCTGGTGCCACGACTTCCCTTTCAACCTCGGCATCAAACATCCACAATACGTCGGAAGCGTGCTGACCGTGTGGGGCGTCGGCGGCCTGCTGTGGGCTGCCGCACCGCCCGGCTTTTCCTTCCTGCTGCTCTTTTGGACGCTGCTGTATCTGCTCACTGCTGCTCAGGAAGAGTACTGCTGAAGAGAGAGCTCCCTGTTCTTTACTTGGTGTCGATGCACTGTGAGGTGCGCTGCACGCTGCCAGAAGGAGTGGCTACTCATGCACAGCGACTCAAAGCCTGACTGAGGCTGCATGTGATTGGCAGCTGATTCGTTGCTGTAAAGCTTGCGCAGTTTACAGACTTCTGGCCGACTTCCGGCCCGGGTCTATGCCGCCAGCAGCCCGCCGCCCGGACAGCTCTGTGAGGCAGGACGGAGGCCGGCGCACAGCACAGCTGCCGGGGAGGCGGGCATCACACAGGGTCGCTAAATCCACGTCACCCCCAATCCGCGTCTGCCGCCGACTGCGGCACCAGCACTAGCAGTGAAAGGGACGCCTACCAGCGGAAGCAGCAGACAAAGCACTCTTGACAGCAAAGCAGTGGCAGCAGCCAGGCAACGCCAATAGAGCGGCGGCGGAAACTGCTGTTGGGCAGCCTCCAGGACCCCAGTTCGGCCCTCAGGCACGCGGCGCGTCCTGGTGGGGTTGCAAGAAGCAGAGGGAGGGGCTCACGCAGTCGCGGCGCGCCGCCTGCGCGGGTGGCTTGAATTCGTCCCTCCGCAGCGGCGAGCCCGACCTCGGCTGGACAAGCTGGCAGCCCCTCCGCGGGGCACCCTTCGAGAACAACGGTGAGGCAATCTATCGTGTTAAAAAGGGGGCGAGGCGTGGGACTAGGGGGGCTGCTTCGCCGAGCCCTGGGCTGGGGGGCGGGGGGGCTCTGTCGGGAAACAAGGGAGAGCAAGCTGGCAATAGGGGCCATTTGGTTCCATTCATGGGTGGGCACTGCTGCCATTCATGGGCGGGGGCCTGCAGGCGGCGAGCCTGGCGGGCCCCTCTGTGGCAAGAAGGAATTCAGGG
>BHFV01000912.1:0-12988 GCA_003568905.1 Trebouxiophyceae sp. KSI-1
GCTTTGCTTGGCCCCGTGCTGTGACACCCATAACGAGCGTGCACCGAAAATGCGCTTGCTGGTGGCAAGCTGCCCAAGCCTTGGCACTGTAACTCGGTCCCCAGATGATCAGCTGAAGCACGGCATCTCCAGTGCAAGGAGGACATTTCAAGTTTCCAAGAGGCCTTGTCCTTACCCTTCCACTCCCCCCCACTGCTGTTTGCGCAGAGCGTTGCTCGCTGCTTTTCATAAATGCTTAAAAGCATCCACTTGTGATTCTAATCACTGTTATACAGCTAGCTAGGTCGACCTGGAGTGGCTCAAGCTGCCAATAAAGTTCGACTGGCAGCCGGACAGCCCGCTCTGGAGCCTTGCCTGTGTTTCTGCCGTCGGGCTGGGTGGTTGCCACCATACAAGCTGGTCCGCTGCAACCACTGCAAGGTCACCGCCGATACTCATTGGAGTGCAGGCAGTTTTTTTTGCCCCTTGTTTGGGGCATGCAGCCCCATGGCACCCAGTGGTGGCAAGACAACTTCCGCGCCCTGCCATGGGAAGTTTGCCTGATTGGCGCTGTTGACCTCGCAAGAAGGACTCACCAACTCCTCAACCACATCCCGTGCGACGCCGCCACGCACTTGCTGGAGCTCACCAACGCCTCGCTTCCTGTGCCACCGACAGCATTCCAGGCCCGGCTGCCGGCCCTGCCGCGGATGCCGAAGCAGGCGCCTGCCGACCTGCTGGCCCTGCTGCCCGCCGCCAGCCCCGTGCCGGCCAGGCTGGAGCCGCAGCCTCCACCGCCCGCCTCCTGCGACTGCACGGCGCCGCGGCTGGGCGAGAGCAGGCCGCCAGACGGGCGCACGCTGCCGGACAACGAGACGCGCGCCATCCCACCGCCGCCACGTGCAGCAGCGGCGGTGGCGGCAAGCAAGCGCCCGTCATCAAGGCGGCAGCTGCGGGGCCGGACGACCTGACTGGCTGCCGTGGGTCCCCGCCCTAGCATCCCCGTCTGAGCCGTCCGCCTGCATGGGCGTGCAGCTCCAGCGATGCGCTGCTGAGACCTCGTGCTCCTGCCCTGCAGTCAGCTTCATGCCGCTGGTATTGGTCCTGAGTCGGATGGCGTCGCAGTGCGAGCCTGAGACGCCGATTCGGCGGCGGCGGCGACGCAGGAGCCGGCGGCGGCGGCGGCGGCGGGCGGCACCAGGCACTGCCGCCTGAGATGCCTGTGCCGCACCCTGCTAGCTTCCCTGTGACCTGCCTGCTGGCGCGCTGCAAAAGCGCACAGCATTTATTTTGCGGGCTGAAGTGGTGCATGCCTGCCTTGCCCCTGAGCTGTCACACATGGACGTGCGGCGTTGAAATGCGCACTCTGAACAACACTATCTGTGCCAAGCTCCTGCGGCCCCGCCACTGTGAAATCCCCACCATCCATTCTGCAGTGACCTACCAGGCCGTGCAGCAGGTTGGCTGCATTGCGTTCGCACGACTGCACGAGCAGCAGGCTCAGCTGCGGGAGATAGTCCGGTGCTGCATGCAGCCGGAGCTGGCGTTGCAGGCCAGCTGTTGCCCTGCAGCAGTTTGAGGGCTATCACTGCGGTCTGAGAGGAAGGGGAGACCAGTACTCTCCACCATGCTTGATGTATTTGCAACTTGTAACATTGGTGCATTACAGCCTAGACAAGGACGGTGGCGCTGGAGCTCTAGGCGCCTTGTCCCCCTCACAAAGGGATTTCAGAGAATTCAGAGAGTAAGCACGGGCCGTTCCAGTTCAGGGGCGAGCCGGCGGGCGCCGCGATGTCTCTGATCAACGCCATCCCGCTGGCGGACTGCCATCCCTCGGTGCTGCAGCGCATAATCGGCCTTTGCGACAGGGATGACATCTTTCTACTGCGCCAGGTGGCCGGATCTCTGCTTTTTCCTGGTCCAGATACAAGTGAGAGAGTGAGTGATATAAGTTAGTGGGCAGATGTGAGCAGATGCCTGATGCTTGGGATTTCCAATTTGCAGGTGTGCAGGAGCTTTAGGGCTGCTGCGGACCACCGAATCCACCGCTTGAGGCCACTTGAGCTTCGTGCCAACCTCGGGGCCTCGTTTGCAAGCGTCACGGCCCTTGACATCAGCGGCTGCGACGGGCTGTCGGTGCAAGGCAACCTGGTGGCTGTCGCCACGCAGATGCCCGGCTTGCGGGCGCTGGCCATAGCGCCGCACCTTATTGCTGACACGGTGCCGTCCAAGGTGCAGCACCGCCATCGCAGCTGCGTGACTTGCACAGCGCCTCCGGCCTCACAAGCGCCTGCCGACTGCAGTGGCAGGAGCTGCTCGGCAAGCTGACCGCGCTATTCCTGTTTGGGGGCGACTGGAGACCAGCATCTCGCATGCTGCTCGAGCTTGCCGACCGCTGCATCAGTCTTCGACGTCTGGAGCTGCGGCAGGTGCAGCTGCAGTGGTCTGTCTTGGAGCAACTGGCCGCCAGGCTGCGCGGCACGCTCTGTGACCTCGCTGTCCATTGCTGTTTCTTTTCTGGACAGGTGCCGGCATTGCCGCTGGACACCCTCGCCCTCAGCACCGGGTGAGCAATGCCGCCTTGCCTGCGACGCCCAGCAGCAGCGCCAGATGGACGTGTGGCAGGCTTTGCACTGCCAGATGCAGTGCTTGTCGCAGGATGCATGCAAGCTTCCTGACAAGCTGCTGACCGCAGGAGGCTTGCCGAGCTGTGTCTGTGCCCGGATGTCACATACAGCAACCTGCTCAGAGAGAGCGGCTGGAGGCAGCTTTCTGCGTTCACCAGCCTCGTCCATCTTGATCTCAAAGGCCAAAAAGGTCTGAACGACATTGGTGAGCGTCGCCTCACACAGCAATGCCTTGCCCACGCATCCTTTCTAGCAATGCTGAGCACTCGACTGAGAAATTTGTGTGGCAGGCATTGAGGCGCTGAACGCACTAGCGCAGCTCACATTTTTGAACCTGACGGGCACCTGCGTGACTGGGGCGGGCTTGGCAAAGCTCACAGCGCTGCAGCGTGTCGAGCACCTCTTTCTGAGTTTCCTATGCTGTGCTTTTTCTGGAGCCCCACCTCCGGGCACATTCAACGGCTTTCCCCGCCTCACTGCGCTCAACGCTGTTAATTCATCCAGGTGCAAATTAGAACCGCTTGTGCCCGGCCACGGATTCCATCTACCCAGATCTTTAACGGCGCAGCCCGTCCGCCGCAGGTCGACGAGCTTTGAGAATGTTACCCACATGCCCACCGGCTTGACGCGGCTCCAAGCAAGTGGCTGCGGTTTTCTGGACTACGCCGCTGAGCGCTTGAACTTGACGCGCCTCTGGGCCCTCCACATAGAAGTCCACGAAAGCAGGAGCAACGAGCTTGCTGCGCTGCGCAATCTGGCAGGTGAGTTCCTTGGTGACAACCGCCACAGCCTGCCTTGACTGCTGGCCTGCCTGGCAGGCTCCAGTGTGCCTTGAGCATGTGGTTTGGGCATGCCTTGGCATCGTCAGGGAGAGTGTCATTCCTAAATATTGACAGCCCACCTCTCTGTGCAGATTTCAGACAGCTGACACAGCTGGGCATACAATTCAGGAGCAGTTTCCCAAATGCTCTACTGTGCGCAGAGGACATGGGCTGGATTGCATGCCTCACAAACCTGCAGGCGCTGCAAATCAGCGGATTTCAGCGCGGTCAACCTGCCATCTTCTTGGAGCTGTTGACAATGCTGCCCGCAGTGCGGCGGCTCAGCATTGAGTGCCTTCACTGCTTGACCGTGCGCGACCTACACCCGCTGGAGCACCTGCGGCTGGAGTGGTTGAAGCTTCCCTACCTCCTCCGCCAGTCCATCGATCAGCTGCCAGCCAAGCTGCGCCTTGCTGCCATCCGGGCAAACAGACCGTGCATGGATTATTTTGAGGGCAGCGGGCTCTTTTGGCATTTGTGATTTTGTGGGTGAGCGGTCCAAATCAGCAGTACGAGCAACACACAGTGAAGCCGCAAGGCTTTGATGTCGGAGCATCGTTTTTGACCCTTTCGCTGTACGCTCGGCTGTCCCATGCCCCGGCTTCACCAACATGATGATACATGCTGCGCTCGAACGCCGCTTCATCTCATGATGTTGCTGCTGTCTGTGCCAGCAGCTGACTTTGTTATGCTGCGCCATGCCCTGTGAAACTGCTCACTCGCGCCATAAGAAGCGCCGGAGCTGCAGGCAGACTCCGGCTCGCGCGTGCTCAGCAGCAACCTGGCTCCCGTTGCAGTGCCAGAGTGGGTTGGAAATCGCCTACTAGCAATGTACCGCCAAAAGAGGCGCGTTGCAATACGCACAGGCTCCTAGGTAGTCGCAGGGCCTTGCAAGCGCATGCACATTCAAGGCTTCACGCGGTCAGGGGTCTCCCAGCTTGCGAATTTTTCCGCCGCTGCTGCGGGCGGCGGCGCTCGCCAACAGAACAGCACCTCCAGCGGAGAAGCGGCCACGGTGACGTTGGCGCGCAGCCTGCTTCATCGTCAGGTCAGGAACCACTTGCGCCGGTGTGAGGCGCGCCACACGGGATTAAAAGGTGAAGCATTCGCCGGAATCGCGTTCCTACAAGCAAGTGCTCAGGGCGTTTGATCAGGCGTGCCAGCCGGGGGCCTGCCTGTCCCTTGCTATGCGCAGCCGGCAGCAGGTACGCGTCAACTCCTCTCATCTCGGGAGTTCGGCTCCGAACCCGCCCAGGCTGGCCCGAGGCAGAACCAATTCGGCCAGACAAAGCCCGCACAAGTCAGCTTTACAGTGACCTACAAGCGCAGAAGAGCTCTTGCTATAGCAGCTGCAAAGCCTTAGCGGTCAGAGACGCCCGTGACCCCGGCGACTCGCTCTACCCGACATCCTTCCAAATCCTCCGCGACCTGGGTGCGCGCCTGTCCCGCTCCACCTTGCCCTGTCCACCCTCTCCTTCTTTAGAGATTATCAGGGGCAAAATTTCCGCAGTGGGGTCCGTCACGGTGCCCTTTCCGGCCAATCTGCGCCCAACCGCCGCTCTTGCATGGCCGCGTCGGCCGTCCCGCGCGAGCCCTAGCGGCATATTTTCCTTTTCACAGTGCTATTATTGGCTAGCTACACGGTCCCAAGTCGCGTGCGGCCTTTGGGCGGCGCGGGAGCGAGCTGCGTGCCTCCTGGCATGTCTGTGCGCTCCCACGGGGAACGTTTTGGGCGACCCACCTTCCTGAACGACATGATAAGCCGGATTCTAGGCAGTATGGGGGGGCTATCTCAGAGAAAAAGCGCTTTGTTACGAACGGTTCGCCCCAGTCCGGAGTCGACTGGACGCATGCGTGCTCAACTCCCAGGCAGTGCGATCATTTCAGGGCCATCAAACTCGCTTAAAGGGATATATACTGCTTGAGTTAGCAATGGTGACTGCAAGTGCCGGCCGTGCGGCCGGGTCGGCCGTTCTCGGCTCGCATGGTGATGTCTAGTCGCCAAGCATTGAGGAAATCTCGGGCACTGGAGGCCAGCCAGCGGGCGCAAGGCGGTTACTGAGTCTACTCGTGTGTTGCTGCTGCAGAGACCATGTCAAGCTTCCGCGGTGGCCTCTTTTTCCTGCTGGCCTTCTCGGCCTACTGCGCCGGCATGGGGACCATGGCGCCACCCCTCGCGACTGTACAACCCTTCCACGCTGCGATCACCATGAGCAACGTGAGCCTCGGTTCCTGGGCGCCTGCGGCCCTGGTCACGGCGGCACAGGGCCCCCCGTTCGTGCTGTCCAGCGGCGACGGCCTGGCGCAGGTCAGGCCCCCCTGCACGAGCTGCTCCGGCAGACTTCACGCCATTGCCTGCTGAGCCTGAACACTTGGAGCCGCACTCGCATTGCAGGAGGTCCGCTGGCAGCTGCCTGGCTTCTCGCTGGCGGCGAGCCTGCCGGCGCTGCTGCCTGCTGCATCCGACGTCGCTACCAAGGCTGCTACGTGGACGCCGCCGCCGCCACTGCTGCGCGGCCAGGCCGCCGCGCTCGCCCGTCTCCTGAGCCGGGTGCAAGCTCTCTACCGTCCTTTCTGCATCTCTTCGACGACTCCTATGCTTGACCCCAAGCGTACCCTCCTCAGGCATCTTGGTCGGCTGAGCGTCTGCCCTTTTGCAGGCTGTGCTCCGTGCCAGTTCTGCGGCCGAGCTGGCTCGCGAGTCGGCGCTGGCCATCACCTGCGCCGCCACCACTGCCGCCAGGACTGCCGCGGAGCCGTGGCTGCAGCCGCGCCACCAGGCTGCTGTGCTGGGCCGCGCTCTCGCCATGCGCCTGGCGCAGGTGCGGGCTTCCCTAAACCTGCCATCTCCCTCTCAAGCGCTCCTCAGTCTCCTGGCGCCCACACGGTGACCGGCGTTATGAGCCGCCTTGGGCTGAGCAACTCGAGCACCGCAGGCCGCGCACAGCGCCACCTCAGCGGCCGAGCTCCTCGTGCACGAGTTGCTGCTGCCCGCCGCGAGAGCCGCCACCGCCAGGGCTGTGGCTTGGCCGCCTGTGCAGCTGCTGCGCAAATGGACGGTCGAGCTCACCCACGTCCTCTGCGCCTGGCTGGCCCAGGTGCGGGCCCGTCGCGTCGCCCAACTCCCTGACATGCTTCCTCAGATTGTCCCCGCAGGGCCTGGACATTTCGGGATCGCCCGCCCAGCATTGAACGACTGCTGCTGCACTGCAGGCCTCGCACTGCGCCCGGTCCGCGGCCAAGCTGGCGCTGGCCGCCACCCGCGCCGCCACCACCAGGGCGGCAGCCTGGCAGCCGGTGCAGCTGGTGCGCCACTGGACGATCGTGCTCGGCCGCTTCCTCTCGGCACAGCTGGCCCAGGTGCGGGCCTGCCCTTCTTGCCCACCAACTCCCAGCTGTGTGGTGGGCAGCCCTTGATAAACTGACTGCTACACCGCAGGCCGCGCGTCGCGCCCTCTCCGCAGTCGAGCTGGTGGTCCAGAGCGCCCAACGCCTGCCGCTGCTGGCGCCCGGCAACGCTCCTGGCAACGCCACCACGCTCCTGCCGGCGCTTCCCGACGCCTCGTCCCTTCCCGTGCCACCGGCAGCCTTCCAGGCCTGGCTGCCGGCTCTGCCGCGGGCACCGAAGCGGGCGCCTGCCGCCTTGCTGGCCTTGCCGCCCGCCGCGATCCCCGTGCCGGCCAGGCTGGAGCTGCAGCCTCCACCGCCCGCCCCCTGCGACTGCGCGGCGCCACGGCCGGGCGAGAGCAGGCAGGCAGACGGGCGCCCGCTGCCGGACAACGAGACGCGCGCCATCCCACCGCCGCCACGTGCAGCCGCAGTGGCGGGGGCCAGCAAGCCGCTCGTCGTCAAGGCGGCAGCTTCGGGGCCGGACGACCTGGCCGGCTGCCGTGGGTCCCCTCCCCGGCACCCCCGCGGCGTCTGAGACGCCCGCCTGCTTGGGAGCGCAGCTCCAGCGATGCGCTGCTGAGACCTCGAGCTCCTGCCCTGCAGTCAGCTTCATCCCGCTGGTACTGGTCCTGTGCTGGATAGGGTCGCACTGCGAGCCCGAGATACCGGTGCGGCGGCGGCGGCGCAGGAGCCGGCGGCGGCGCCGGCGGGCAGCACCAGGCACTGCCGCCTAGGACGCCTGTGACGCACCCTGCTGGCTTCCCTGCGGCTTGCTTGCTGGCGCGCTGCAAAGCGCTCAGCGTTTACCTTGCGAGCCGAAGTGGTGCATGCCTGCCTTGCCCCCGAGCTGTCACATATGGACGTGCGGCGCTGAAAATGCGCCCTCTGAACTACGCTGTCTGTGCCAAGCTCCTGCGGCTGCAACACTGTGAGAAATCCAACCGTCCAGCCTGCAGTGACCTCCCAGGCCACGTTGCAGGTTGGCTGCATTGCATTTGCACGACCACGGCAGGCTCTGGTGTGGGAGATAGTCCGATGCTGCATGCAGCCAGCTGTTACAGGCCCTGCAGCAGCTCATCACTGCGGTCTGAGAGTAATGGGGAAGCTAGCCTGCTTGCTTGGGTAACGTCTTCTGCAACTTATGACAGTGGTGCATGCATGCCAACCTGGACAAAGAAGGGGGCCCTAGAGCTCCATCCAGGCACCTTGTTCGCCCCACGAAGAGATTGCAGAGAGTAAGCACAGGCCGTTCCGGTTCAGGGGCGAGCGCGCGGGCGGCGCGATGCCTCGGATGAACGCCATCCCGCTCGCGGACTGCCATCCCTCGGTGCTGCAGCGCATCATCGGCCTCTTCGACCGGGCTGACATCTTCCTGCTGCGTCAGGTGACTGGCTGTATGGTTCTTGCTGTTGCAGTCACAGCTGCGGCAGATGCCCGATGCCTGGGTTGTCCATCTGCAGGTGTGCAGGAGCTTTAAGGCTGCGGCGGACCACCAGATTCACCGCTTGAGACCCCTTGTGCTTCGTGCCAACCTTGGGGCGGCGTTCGCGGGCGTCACCGCCCTCGACCTCAGCGGCTGCAACGGGGTTTCGGTGCAGAGCAACCTGGTGGCTGTCGCCACGCAGCTGCCCGGCTTGCGGGCGCTGGCCATAGGACCACATCTCACTGCAAACACAGCGCCGTCCAAGGTGCAGTCCCACGATTGCTGCTGTGAGATTAGCACCGCGCCTCCATCCTTAGAAGAACGTCTGCCGACTGCAGTGGCTGGAGTCGCTCGGCAAGCTGACTACGCTGAGCCTGGCAGGGTGGGGCTGGACAGGGTGGGGCTGGGCACAAATTTCACACCTGCTGCTTGAGCTTGCCGGTGGCTGCACTGGTCTGCGACGTCTTCAGCTGCGTAACGTTCGGCTGCAGTGGTCGGCCTTCGAGCAGCTCATCGCCAGGCTCAGCAGCACAATCTGTGACCTCGATGTTCATCAATGTTACTTTGAAGGGCAGGTGCCGCCATTGCCGCTGGAGGTCCTCTCTCCAAGCGCTGGTGGGTGAGCACTCCTGGCTCCCCTTGCAACATCTGGGAGCTCCAGAGAGTTGCTTGCCCATTTGCACTGCCTGATACAGCTGGAAGTCCCTGAATGCAGAAATTGTATTGAAAAGGGCTTCTCGCTGCAGGAAGCTGACCAAGCTGTCAATAACAACTGATACCACCAGCTCTACCTACAGCCTCATCACGGCGGTGAGCGACTGGAGGCAGATAGCTGGAATCACCAGCCTCAATCATCTCGATCTGAAATTGGCAAAGGGGGATTCACTGAGCGATGAAGGTGGGTGCCGCCTTGTCGCAGCAAATATGCTGCCACCTCATGATCTGCAAGCCTAGTTGTTTTGCGGGGCTGAGTACAGAGCTGAGTCGCAGGCATCGAGGCGCTGAATGCCCTGGTGCAGCTCACATCTATTACACTCCGCTCCTCCGCTGTCACTGGCGCGGGCTTGGCAAAGCTTTCGGGCCTGACCCGAGTCGCGGATCTCTCCCTCGCTTGGATGGCAATTGGCGCCGACCTTCCGACAGCACTCTCCCGCTTTCCCAGTCTGACCGCGCTTGACCTTCAGTGTTGCCGGTCCGCTTCCATCTCGCCATTCTCGAGCCTGACCACGCAGCATCGTAGTCCTCTGAGCGGCGCGGCATGCCTGCAGATTTATCAGCTTTGAAGGGGCTGCCCACATGCTCACAGGCCTGACGCGGCTCAGGGTGAACGGCTGCCGCTTTTTGGAGGATGCCGCTGTGCGCCAGAGCTTGACACGGCTTCAGGCCCTTCACATCAACCTGCACACCGGTCATGAGGAGCCTGCTGTGCTGAGCTGCCTGGCAGGCGAGCCTTTATGTCACCCGCCTGAATTGCTTGCACATATGTCCAAAGCATGTCATGCCCGCAGGCGAGCTCATTTCCTGACCAAAAAAAACGGCCACCTCCTGCGTGCAGGGCTCGACCATCTAATACATTTGAGCCTGCAGGTCTCAGAGTGGAACAACATACAGCTGCGCGCAGAGCACATGTGCTGGATGACACGCCTTTTGAAGCTGCAGGTTCTCCGCATTGCTCGCTTCAGTGTCGGCAATCTTTTGGCTCTTCGCTTGGAGCCGTGGGCAGTGCTGCCTGCGTTGCGGCGGCTCGATGTGGAGCACCTGTATGGCTTGACCCTGGACGACCTACGACTGTTGGAAGGCCTGCCTTTGGAATGGCTCAAACTCCCCAGGACCTTGCGCATCTCCGCCGATGAGCTGCCTGTCCGGCTGCGGCTCGCTGTTCTCAGAGCCAACAGGCCGCGCCTGGTACCTTTTGAGGGCAGCGAGCAGTGGTATGTGTGATTCGGAGCGTGGAAGGTGCCTTCAAGCAGCAGCATGAGCAGAACACACTTTAGAGACGCAAGCTTATGACACAGCTGTCCCGTGCCTTGGCCGAGAGCTGCCTCAAACCGCTTGCGTTGCTTTGACCGCAGCAGCGCCAGCTCATAATAATGGCGCTGTTGCCCGCGTCTGCAATCGCCTTCTTTTTGCGAGATCACGCCTTGTGGAGTCGCCGACTCACCCCAGAAGCCATGAGAAGCAGGCCAGAGATTGGGTGTGCCCAGCTGCAGACAGCGGCCCCCTTGCGCTGCCAAATGGGCGGTGAGAGACAGCTTACTGATTTTGTCAGCAGAGGCATGCCACAATGCGCACAGAGTTCCCAAGGCCCGGAGGGCTTTGTGAGCGCGCACGCATTCACGGCTCAAGGCTGCACGCAGTAAAGTGTTTCCCGGCTCGAGGTTTTTCCGCCGCTGCGGCAGGCGGCGGCGCCCGCGCGCAGATGAGCACTGCCAGCCGCAACTAAGTCACAGCGGCGAGCGCTATCGATCGGTATCTGCATAAATAACCGCATGTACCTGTCAGAGGCGCCCCACATGAGATCAACGGGTGAAGCATTCGGAGGAATGATCGCAATCCAACAAGCAGTAGTTGGGCCCGTCAGGCCTGACCATGCGCTGAAAACCATTTTAAGGAATCGCCTCCTTGCCCAGCCGGCAGCAGGGCCGCGTCAACTCCTCTCAGTTCGGGAATTCGGCTCCGGACCCGCCCAGGCTGGCCGAAGAAGGCAGAACCGATTCGGCAAAATACGCCCGCACAACTCTTTTTTCCGGTGACCTACAAGCGAATACGAGCTCTTGCTAAAGCTCTCGCAAAGCTACAGCGCTCAGATACGCCCCCTGACACGGCGACACGCTCTGCTATAGCTACTCGCCGACGGCATCCTCCTGTTCCACATCCTCCACAACCTTGGTGCGCGCCTGTCCCGTTCCACCTTGCCCTGGCCGCCCTTCCATTCGTTCGAAGGAGGGGTGAAGTGTATATATGTCTGCAGTGAGGCCCGTCCCGGCGCTTCTTTCGGCCAATCTGCGTCCAACCGCCGCTCTTGCATGGCCGCGTCGGCCGTCCCGCACGAGCCCTAGCGGCGTATTTTCCTTTTCACACTGTTACTATCGGCTATCTGCACGGTCTCACGTCGCTTGCGGCCATCGGGCGGGCGGGAGCGAGCTGTGGGCCTCCTGGCATGTCTGTGCGCTCCCACGGGGAACGTTTTGGGCGACCCACCTTCCTGAACGACATGATAAGCCGGATTCTAGGCAGTATGGGGGCCGAGCTCAGAGAAAAAGCGCTTTGTTACGAACGGTTCGCCCCAGTCCGGAGTCGACTGCACGCATGCGTGCTCAACTCCCAGACAGTGCGATCATTTCAGGGCCACCAAACTCGCTTAAAGGGATGTTTACTGCTTAAGTTGGTAATGTTGACTGCGCGTGCCGCCCTTGCGGCCGGGTCGGCCGTTCTCGGCTCGCATGGTGATGTCTAGTCGGCAAGCATCGAGGAAATCTGGGGCACTGGAGGCCAGCCAGCGGGCACATGGGGATGGAAGCTGTCCGATATCCCTATTATAGCTAACATATCCGTCGCGTGGCTGCTGCAGGCACCATGTCCAACTTCCACGGTGTCCTCTTTTTCCTGCTGGCCTTCTCGGCCTGCTGCGCCGCTACAGGGACCTCGGCGCCGATCCCCGCGAGCGTCCGCCCCTTCAGCGCTGCGGTCACCATGAGCAACGTGAGCCGCGGTGCCTGGGCGCCTGCGGCCCTGGCCACGGCAGCACAGGGCCCCCCGTTCGTGCTGTCCAGCGGCGACGGCCTGGCGAAGGTCAGGCCCACCTGCACGAGCTGCCCCGCTACCAGTCCTGACACCCGTCGCAGCAGCATCTGACCACCTTCATTCGCTCTGCAGGAGGCCCGCTGGCACTTGCCTGACTTCTCCTTGGCGGCAACTCTGCCGGCGCTGCTGCCCGCCGCTCACGCTGCTACCGCCAAGGCTGCGTGGGCGCTGCCTCCGCCACTGCTGCGCCATCTGGCTGCTGCAATCGGCCGCGTCCTTAGCAAGGTGAGGCCCCCCTCGCCAAGCATACTGTTTGAATCCCTCCTTGACGACCCCACAGGACTCGCCCTCGTCAGCTGCTAGCCTGGTAGGCTGAGCGTCTGCTCTCCTGCAGGCTGTGTTCCACGCGGATTCTGCTGCCAAGCTGGCTCATGGGTCGGCGCTGGCCATCACCCGCGCCGCCACCACCGCCGCCAGGGCTGCCGCCGAGCCGTGGCTGCAGCTGCGCAACCGGGCTGCTGCGCTGGGCTGCGCTTTCGCCATGCGCCTGGCGCAGGTGCGGAATCCCCAACCCTCCCAACTCCTTCTCAAACGCTCCCCAGTCTTCTGACACCCACAGGGCGACCGGCAACGTGAGCTGCCATGGGCTGAGCACATGCTGCACTGCAGGCCGCGCACAGAGCCACCTCTGCCGCCGAGCTCCTCGCGCACGGCCACTTGCTGCCTGTCGCGCGAGCCGCCACCGCCAGGGCCGCGTCGTGGCCGCCGCTGCAGCTGGTGCGCTGCTGGGCAGACGCGTTCGCCAGTAAGCTCGCCGATCGCTTGATCCAGGTGCGTCCGCTCCTCTCTACCTCTCTGCTGTTGAGGAGTCGCTTTGTTTACAGCCTGGTCCCTCCCGGCGTTCTTCGGGACCAAACGCGACAAGCCGCCCTGCAGATCTTCCAGCACGCTCGCTCTGCTGCGGAGGCGGTGCCCAGCTTGGTGAAGCCTGCCGTCCGCGCCGT
>BHFV01000913.1:374-12981 GCA_003568905.1 Trebouxiophyceae sp. KSI-1
GCGGCGCAGCAGCTGCGGGCCAAGCTGCAGGCCGCGCAGCAGAGGGCGCAGGCGCGCACCCGCCCAGCGGCGCCGCTTTCATGCAAAGAGCCCGCTTCAATTGCTCATCTCACCGCAATTCAGCAGCGTTTCTATGCTTTATTTTGGGGTTATTTATCATTATTTTTTATGGCGTACCAGTAACAGGAGCTAATCCAACTGAGCTAAGGCTGCTAGTCATGAGCTGCAGCTCACTGAGGGGCATGATTGGGGCGCACAGGAGCGGACGCAGGAGCTGGAGGATGCTGTGGCTGCGGCGGCCGCGGCGCGGCAGCAGCTGGCCGAGCAACAGGAGGCAGCGGACGCCAGCGGCGCCGAGGCCAGGCACGCATGCCCGTCTTGTGGCCGCATGCCATGATTTGATCTAGGGTTTAGGGTTTGTTGTTTAGGGCTTCCTTAGGGTTCAGGGTCGAGGGAAACAACAAACACGAAAAACACTTGTCTCTATCTATCTTATCTTATCGAAAACCCTATACCAGGATTGTGGGTGTTTCACTCAGGATTTGGGGCTACCTTTCCGCTGGGCAACGTACGGGAGCCGTTCGGAAGCTGAGGAGCGCCGGCGGCCCGTCTGCAGGCGGCGGGAGGCCGAGCTGCTGTCTGCTGTCGAGGCAGAGCAGGCCCGGGCGGCTGCGGCAGAAGCCAGGCTGGGCGAATCGACGCAGGCCGGGCAGGCGGAGCTCGCCAGCTTGCGGCGACAGCTGCAGGCCGCGTCTGAGGCCGGCAGCAGGGCGGCAGCTCTGCAGCAGGCGAGCACGCTTTCTTCGGAACCTTTCGGCCAGCGCAGGCGTCCGAGGCTGCCTGATGGTGTCATTCTGGAGCGTTGCGCCATGATAATGATCATGAGTAAAGACGAAGGAGCACGACAGCGACAATCACAATGAGAATGAGAACGTCATGGTGCTGACATCGACATCGATGACACCGCTTGCAGGAGCTGGACGCCAGGGACGCGGCGCTCGCAGCCCTGCAGGCGGAGCTGCGAGACTCAGAGGCGGCGCGGGCTGAGGCGGCTGCTGAGCTGTCCGCGGCCCAGGCCGCCGAGGCAGAGTCGACCGGCGAGGTAGCACGGCTGCGGGACAGCCTGGCTGCCGAACGCGCCGCCTCGGCTGCCCTGCAGCAGCAGGTGGGCTGCCGCAGCGCGCCCTGCACGCGCCAGATTCCGGCAGCTTGCCGCCTGCAGAAGGGTGCGCATGGCATGGCAGTGAGACTCGCTTGCTGCGACGGACGCAGGCTGCTGCGGAAGACCGCGGACAGGGTGGCGGCGAGGCCTCCGGGCGCCGAGAGGCCGAGCTGCAGGCGCAGCTGCTGGAGGCGCGCGCCACCTGCAAGCGGCTGCAGGTCGAGCTGCGCGCCAGCAAGGAGGACGCGGCGGCCGCTGCCGCTGCCGCGCCTGCGGCGGACGCGAGCGGCCTGCAGGCGGCGCTGCAGCAGGCGCAGTCGGAACGCGACGTCGCGCGGCAGCAGCTCGCCAGGTCGGGCATGTCGCCCCGCTTGCGCACGCAGCGGGCGCGAGCGAAGGGAAGCGCGACTGAGCGCGCGGCGCGCGGGGTCGCAGGCTGAAGCAGCAGATGGTGAGGGAGCAGGATGCCGAGGACGCGACGCTCGACTGGCGCGTGGACGCGGAGGTGCAGGGCGCCGTCGCGGCCGTGCGCGCCGCGGCGGATGCGCGGCAGGCGGCCGCGGAGGCGGCGGCCGGCGAGCTGCGCGCCAAGCTGGAGGCCGCCGAGCGGCGCGCGGCGGGCCTGGAGGCCGACCTGGGCGCGTGGGAGGCCGCTGTGGCCGAGCGCGACGCCGAGCTTCGGAGTCTGCAGGCAAGCGCGGCAGCCGCCCCTTTGCAGAGGACTCGACCTAGCAGGACCGCCGCGCCGCGGCCTGCTGAAGCCCTGCGTTCCGCAGGGCGCGTTGGGCGAGCTGACGTACGAGAGCGAGGCGGCGGAGCGGCTGCGTGCGGAGCTGCGCGCCGAGCGGCGGCGGCACCAGGACCTCGAGCGCAGCCTCGCCGCCGCGCAGGTCGCGCTCCTCCTTGGCCTCGCACGCGCGCGTTCGACCTTGCAGCCGGGTCAGATACAGCAGCCGCTGCTGGTGCGCTTGCAGGAGGCGCGGGAGCAGGTGCAGGCCGCTCTGACGGCCGCGCAGGCGGAGGTCGCCGCCCGCGAGCGCAGCCTGGACGCGTCCGCCCAGCGCGAGCGGGAGCTGGCGGAGGAGGCCGGCAAGCTGAGGCGCGCCGTGCAGGTGGCCTTCCGCAAGCCGCAAGCCGGGTTTCACGCCAGCCCGCCGCCGCCGCGGCGTTTTCGTTCTCGACCGCGCCGCTTCGCGATTACTAAAGAGACGCGTCCGAACCTCGCGCGCACCCGCACCCGATTTGCGCTGGGTCGACAACGACCGCTTGCTCTGCGCCCTCGACGAACGCGCGCGCTGCCCCCGGTTCCCGCTGCATGCCGGAGTTTCGGAAACTGGCGCGAGCACTCCCACGGGCGGCCGCAGGAGAGCATGAAGCGCATCAGCGCCTTTGACAGCGACGCCGGCGCCTCCGTCGACCGGCGGGTCGTCGCGAAACTGCTCGTCACGTTTTTCCAGCGCGGCCGCTCGCCAGAGGTGCTCGAGCTCATGGCCCGCATGCTGGGCCTGTCCGGTGCGCGAGCCGCCTCCCTTCCTGGCCCCACGAAAACCCGAGCTGTGCTGCACTGCTGCTGTGATGCAAAGCCGCAGCCGGCTTGTGGCAGGCAGAGGGGGAGCAAGCCCAAGCCTTGCTGCTGCTGCCTCACTGACCTGTCCTCCTTTTGTGAGGGGCTCATCTGGGCAGTTGCTGCTGCGGTGTGCCTGAGCCGAAGCTGCTGCTCTGCCGCCGCTGCAGAGGCCGACAAGGCTGCCATTGCGGGCGGCAGCCGGGGAGTGCTGCGCAGCGTGGCTGCTGTGCCGCTGGGCCTCGTCAAAGGGACTGTCGGCAGCCTGGCCCGCACCGCCAGCTCAGCCTCCGCCGCCGGCTCGGACCAGGCAAAGATCCGGTCCCCAATCCGATCATAGCTTCAGTGCAAGGGCTTGGAATTTTAGAATTGGGGTGAGGAACACGATATTGCTGAAAGGTAAAATTTCAGGGGATTTGCTGCTGTGTCTGCGCGGCAATGGGCAGCAGCAGAGCATGCGCGAGCCGCGTTGGGAAAGGCCCCATGCCAGCTGTGACGTGCTGTTCGAGCCCGCAAGGTGCCCGGCGAGCTGTGGCCGTCGCTCTGCTCATTTAGCCTGAACGCTTCCTGCGGCATGCCACAGAGAGCCTGGGTGGCAAGCGTGTATAGGTCTTGTGATTTCACTCGGAAGAAACGATTGGACATGCTCACGCGTTCGTTTCTGCTGGTGCCAGCAGGGCAAGGAGTCGCTGGCGGACAGCTGGGTCGATTTCCTCATTCAGCAGGCGCAGGCCGCAGACAGCGCTCAGGCTGCGGCGGAATCGCCCACACCCGCTGCCGGCAGCAAGCCGGCCGCCATCCAGTCGCAGCTGAGCGTCGGCAGCCAGCTGCATGCCACCTAGCATCTCACTGGCTCTCTGTCCAGCCCTGTTCGAGCTTACTTGATGTAACGCCACGGAACCCTAGACCCTTGTAAATCGCCATTTCCGTTCGTGCCAACGCAGCCGTGTTGCTTGTGCCGGCTGCGAGACCGGGTGCTGCGAACGATCCGATCAGCGCAGGAGTGCTGTCTTGGGTGCCAGAAACGTTGGGCGGAAGCCACAGCTGATACAGCCGAGCCATAACGCTCACATCCATCACAGCCCTCACAGCGACCGCAGCGTATTCGCTGATGTTCTGCGCCAAAGGACTTTACTGCGGCGCCGCCTCAACCATCTCTCGGCTGAGCCTCCTCCGGCAGTCTCGACAGGAAGCAGCAGGCAAGGCAAGGGGACGCCATTCCTGCTGCCAGGCGGGCCTGCTGATGGTACAACCAGCATAAAATGGACTTTTTTCGTTTCTGAAAGGCACTTGGAACATTTGCATGCCAGCAGCGTCTCAACTGCAGCTCGGGAGCGGGGCAGCTGGCAGACAGCTGCCCGCCTTCTGACCCAAAAACGCAGCCACGCCGGGCGCTCTGGCAGCCTCTAGAGGGCGCGGCGCTCGCGAGGTTGGTCTTCAGGATCCAGGCTTTGCTACGCCTCGCCTGAAACCCTATAGAGTGCCCGCTTCCCCTGCCCAGGCTCTGCCCAAGCCATGAGCCCTCGCAGGCCACCTCCACACGGGCGGCGGCTGCCGCGTTCACTTTGCGGCCTCCGGCTGCTGCTGCGGCGGCTTGCTGCCTGCAGCAGCCACAGACACACCTGCGATTATATACATGTATATAATTATATATATTCAAATACATATAAAATTAATTAGGGTTAATTGTTAATACAAATATTAATGAATTAGCCATAGACACACGTGCGATTATATACATATATATAAATTATATATATCACAGCAACTTCCGCAGACACAGGAGGGGTTCTCAGAACCTGCCGCGTGCAAGCCAAGCTCCTCTGGGGCGTCCCACAGCCCCTTGGACCAGCCTGGCGAACCCGGCACAGCTGCCGACACAGGCTGCAGATCGCTGCCATGCAAAACGGGGAAACTTGCCGTTTCCATGGCGGCAAGCGGGTAAAGTAATGATCCTCACAACTACCCGGCAAAACCGGCAAAACCGGCAAAAATGGCGAAACCGGCGAAATCCCAGGAGAGCGACGCACCGCCGTCCATGAAGCGGTTCTTTCCCCGCCGAACGGCCATCTCGGCCGCCGGCTCACTGCCGCCGGCCGGCGGCTCCCGCATGACGTCTTCCAAAGAGCGGCGGCGGCCTAGCTTCTCCTCCAGCACCGGCTGCATCTGCGGGCCCAGGGGAAGGCCAGGCTGTTCAGTGGTTTAGGGTCTAGGGTCAGCATTAGTAACGAGGCGGCGACACGACGACCAGGCTCGGGTCGCCAAGCAGGCCAGGGTTTCTCGATACGTTGTTTGATGACGGAATGCTCGAATGTTCGGAAGAGGAGTTTCAGATGGCAAGCCGGCAGGCTGGCTTTGTGCAGTGAGGTCTGGGCAGGGGCTAAACCCTAAAATAAAGGGTTGGGGAAGCAAAAGCAGGGGATAAATTGGTGCCGGGCGGAAACTGCCGGGGCGAGCAGCTGCCAGGTGCACGTGCCTTACTAACCATATCTCTAGGGCTTCAGCGTGTAAAATATTACCTAGGGTTTTCCTGAGAAGTTCACCTCGCCCTGGGCCTATACTTTCTCGCCACAATTTCAAGGGTGGTGCGAGCCGGTGGCTCTGTTTGCAGGCGAGAGCGGCTGCTGCGGGGCGGCACACCTTTGGAGCTTTCGCCAGCGTCCGTGTGCTACGCTGCTGCTGCTGCGGCGGCGGCGGCGGCGGCCGCGGCGGCGGCTGTAGCTGCCCGCCGGCGTGGGTGGACCCATCCTCTTCTGTCGTGGAGCCGTCGCCTTGGGAGAGCTCGCCGGCCTCGGCGGCCATATGGGCCTTGTAGTGCCCGAATTTCCGCGCGAAGCTGCGGGGGTCGGCAACGTGCTCCCGGAATCGCACGGACGCGTCCCCCTGGCCACGGCCGCCGCCCAGCTCGGCAGCGGCAGCGGCGGCGTCCGGCACCGCGCCCCTACAAACAGCGTTTTCGGTTTTAGCAAGCTTTAATTTTTAATTTTAGGGTTTTGGGGATGCTCAGACGCCGGCAGCGGGCTACGGCGCGACGACAGGCGCCAGTCGCACGCGGAAACGTGTGTTTAGGGTTTTGGATTAGGGTTTTTGGCGGCGGGTCTTCCAAGGTTTGGGAGTTTATGAATCAAGACCCGGATGACAGGAATGCGGAAGCCAAAGCTGTTAAGGACCCCCCTGACGCTGCCTGGGATGCGGCGAGATGTCCTGCAGGTGATGCAGCTCGCAACCCCTCGAAACCCTCATACTGAATGTACTGAATTCAGACAAAAATAAGGCCACGTTTTGTGCGATATCAGCAGGCCGGTGACTCGCCTGGGATGCACCGTGATGTCCTCCAGTCGAACCCGCATCCCAGTGATGCTCGGCAATCTCGCCGAAACCTCCAGCTCGGGCGCGGCCGGGCCGGCGGCCGGGCGCAGCTGGTGCACTGCCGCAAAAAACCCTGCTAGGTCCTGGCGGCTCGGCGTCTTGCCGACGGAGCGCCAGGAGCGCGCCTCCGTCCAGGCTCTGCAGGCCGCCTCCTGCGGTGCGCAAAATTAGGGTTTTTTTCACTTGTCGGTTAGGGTATCTTAGGGCTTCTCGTTCGCACCAGGGCAGCCACAGGCGCATGCTTCCACGGCAGCCGGCAGCAAAACGCCAGCAGAGCCACCCTGGCGATACGCATCTTCTGTAATTCGTTTTCCCAACCCTGAAGACAGAGCAGCGGTAGGGTTTGTAGAATCTTGAACCGGACGGCACATGCTGCCGACAAAACTGCGTCCGCTGCGTCGCCGGCGAGGAAAAAGCCCTGCGAAACCCTAAAACCCTAAACCTCAGGGGTGCGCGCCTGGGAGCCGGCGACAAACTGGCAAAACTCCGCGGTGGCCCAGGAGGGTTTAAGGGCGGGGCCGCCCGATGAGTCAGCCTCCGGCGGCATCAGGCCGCACACCGCCGCGACATCTATGTCTGTGTGGACGGTGATGCGCTGCGGCTGCGGCTGGGGGGCCTCCTCCTCTCCTTCGGCAGCGCTCCTGCCGCAAAGCCAGCGGCGAATGTGCGTCAGTCGTCGGCAGTTAGGGTTTGTGAGACGTACAAGACCCTGACTAGGGTCCGACGCAGGCATACGGGCAGGGGCAAAGCAGGGGGAAATGGGCGCGGCTGGGGGCGTGGGAAAGGCAGGCTGGCGCCCTCCAGGCTGGCGTGCAGGGGGCACCGATGGCTCCAGACGCCCGGGTGCAATACACGGGAAAGGGGGTAAAACGAAGCGGGGAAAAACGGCTTGCAAGCAGAGAGTGGCTTCCCTCTCGACCTCGGGCAACAGGGCGACAGCCGAAGATGTCCAGGGCGAGGATATATAGGGTAAAAGGGGTTTATAGGGTTTAACAGGGGTCTTGTAGGGTTTATAGGGTTTCTATAGGGTTCGAGGATGGGAGAGGGGGCCGCACGGCGCGAAGCAGAGGCAGCCGGCGGCGGTTGCGGAACGGCGCCGCTTGGGCAGCGCCGCCACTGCCTGCGGGAAGCTGAGGCCGGGGGGTACTATGTCCAGAATTATGAGGCTGGTGTCGTCTCTCAGTCCGCCGAAGGTGGCCCGCAGCGCCTGGATCACCCGCCCGGGCGCGACCTGCCAGCACGTTTCCCCGTCACATGGGAAAACGTTTTCCCCTGTGTTTAAATGTCAGGGTGAACCCGGAACTCTGTCCCTGATCTGGATTCTCAGTCATTCTGATGATTTACAGGGCATTGCAGGGAATGGCATTCGTAGGGCACGCAATGCCGCACCGTGCCTCCCCTGAGGCGTTCCTGCCTGGGGCGCAGCCACTGACATAGATGCGTCCCAAAACCAGAAGCGTCGCTCTCGACCGCTCACAGACACCGGCGCGGACTATCGACGGTCGCTTTGCCTGATTCTGAAGAGCGAATTTAGGTTTTCTAGGGTTTTAAGTTTTTGAGGGTTTCTCGTAAAACGCTCAAACCAACCCCACCGCTGATGCAGAAAGCAGGTTATGGGCTGTGGCGAAGACACCGGGTGGCAGCGCACCTGGCAGGGCCAGTTGCGGCACATGCGGGCTAGGCGGCGCATGTTTTCGAATCCATCCCAGACGCCGTCCGTCGCCACAAACAGCCGACCGCCGCTCTCCGGCACGCGCACCTGTCGGCCAGGCGGCAGCAGCGCGTTAGTTTGAGTTAATGTTTATTTATTTGATTTTATTTGATTAGTTATTTAATATTGATTTATTTGTTTATTTATTTATTTTTATTCATTATGCAGTGTATTACTTTCAACTTAGAATAGAGAACAGTTTTATGAGTTACTTATTTAGTTCATTATTCAATGTTTTTCGGAATGAAAAGCGGGTCGGCAGGGCAACCTGCGACACCCGCCCTGCCCAGGGCAGCGCTGGATGATCGTGATCGAACAGGCAGTTGTGCCGAGCGGCAAAACTCGCCCCTGGAAGATGATTCATATCGCCAATGTGCCGTTTTCTCAACCTACAACCCAAGAGCGGGCGTGGCAGCTGCTACAGGCCGCCCCCGAAAGCAGTTTGGGCGCTGACAAACACACACAGTCAGCTATTTGCTGCCCAAACTGCTTTCAATGGTCGTCAGGATCCAATCGCCACTTGTCACTGCCACTGCCACTGAAACACGTACAAAATAAGAGGTGTTTCTCGAGAATCAAAGGTGTATAACCTTGCTCCTGGTCTACATGGCCTGTTCTGCCGGGGAGAAACGCATGCATCCCTCCTGGAAAAGGAAAAAACGGGGAAGACCGAGTTTTCCCAGGGGACCCGCAATTCACCCCTTGTCAGCAAGTGGCCACCAATGCTGATGTCAAGCCGCCCCTGAAAAGAGTTGAGCAGCGGTAGGTTTGCTGTAACTGTCACTATGTAACTGTAACTGTAACTGTATCTGTAACTGTGACTGTAAGTGTGACTGTCACTGCTGATGTCAGGACGCGCCTGGAAGAGGTGGGGGCAGCAGATGACGGGCGGCCCGACGTCGAAATCTCCGATTCCGCGGCTGAGGCAGAGCCCACCCGGCCAAACCCGCAGCGGCCCATAGCCAATGCTGGTCACTGCGGGGCCGTTGCCTGCGCCGCAGCGGGAAAAGCCGCGGTTGGTTGCCCTGACAGCATGTTTCCCCGTCAAACGGGAAAACGTTTTTGCCATGGGCGCGATCTGGGCCCTCAGCGCCCGCGTGTTCGAGCTGCTTGTTTTCCTTTACAGCTTTTGATTTTCTGAGTTTTTGATTTAAAACAATTACATTGAGAAAACCCAATCTAAACTCTTCATTTTCCTACCCGGATCTCCTTCAACCGTTGAAAAAAAAGGGGCTAGCAGGGGCCGTACCTGAGGAGTCGATGGGCGCGATCTGGGCGCCCAGTGCCTGCAGCCGCCGCCGATCCGCTTGGTGCGTGGAGATGCGGTGGTCCACAGTCAGCTGCTGAACCTCGATGCCGGTATCGAGCAGCGCGCGAGAATCTCCGCAGTTTGCCACCGTCAACAGCCAGCCGGTCTGCAGTGCGGGGGCCCACAGTGTTTTAAGGTTTAGGGTTTAGGGTTTAGGGTCAGGGACGGCTCAGCCTCACGGACGGCGCGCCGCTTGCGAGTCGCATAGAGACAGGGTCTCACAGACCCTAGTAGGGCCTTGTAGACCAAGGTAGGGTTTAGGATCAGGGTCTACGTGCCTGCAGCACGACCGTGATGGTTGATCCCGCCACCTCGCCCTTGCAGGCGAAGGCCTCGTTGGCGTCGCAGAAGGCTTCTATCACCGCCCGCTGCAGCTGCTCCCGCCACAGCGTGTGGGCCGCCTCATCCGCCTCATCGGGCGCGCGCCCCGCCGGCAGCCGCTCCTCCAGCGACTGCAGGAGTTAGGGTTCTGAAATTAGGGTCTTAAAGTAGGGTTTGCAGCTCAGGGTTTGCTCCGCTCGCAGGCGCCTGGAAAGGCTCGAGGGTCGAGGGGTAGGGGTGCCATCGGGGTGGGGAGGTGTGATGCTTAGAATTTTGGGTTCTGGAGCACAGTCGGAGCCCTTGCCCCTGCCTGGGTGCGTATGCAAGAGGCGTCGGCGAGGTGGGATGAGATGGGATGGGATGCGGCGCTCACTGAGACGAGGACCTCTTCGAGATGCTGCGCGGCCGAGGCGCCGTTGTGGCCGTCAAAGACGCAGTAGAGGCCAAAGGAGCCGCCGCCCTCCAGGGAGCCTTGTCGACTGCGCCAGAAGCACGCATGCAACACTCACTCATTGGCTGCACAGATGCAGAGCCGCGAGGAGGTGATGAGACAGCCGCCCGCGGGTCAAGCAGACCGGCAGAGGGGGTCCTGCCTGATGACGCCCGCTTCGCAGATCTCCTCAGCGGCGGCGGCATCTCTGGCCAGGCCGCCGCCGCGCGCATGCACGCTGCTGGCCGAGTCGCTGAGCGACTTGTCGAGGCCCGAGGCGAAGCGCACGCCGGCCTTGGAGAAGCAGGCGTCCGGACGCACGAGGATGATGTCCTGCAGCGGCGGCAGGAGGCTGCTGGAGGCTTGTTTGCGAGCACACAGGGGATCGCAGTAGGTCAGGCAAGCAGCCGGCGCGTGTGAGGCGGCGCGCGAGCGAGCAGGGCCGCGATGAGCCCTGAAGCCATTCGCCTGCCCGAGGAAGCGGCCCGGCTGCCCAGACGGCGCGCAATCTGGCAGGCTCTGTGGCCCACCCGTCGGGGCGCCTATGCGGGCTGCCGAGCCGCGCGACTGGCTGCCGGTGCGTGGCGTCTGGAGTCGCGCACCTCGCCCTTGATGTTGGCCTGAGCCGTCGCGTGCTCGACGGCTGGCCACATAGCTGCCGAGCCGCCCTTAACAGCAGCGGCCCACGCGCTTTTGGTGCCGTGCAACGCCGGGGTGCATGCTCCTCACTCGCGCCGCCTCCAGCGCTGCTTTTTGACTCTCACTGACCTCGCGAGCCCCTCGTTCTGCCTCAGCGTGCTCGCGAAGACGCGAAAGGTGTTACTAGCGAGATGCCAACCGCGTTTCCCCGCTCTCCTGCTGCAACGGATTGCTCGAGTGGCTCCGGATCTCTGACGCAAAACGACTATCAGCCGAATCCTTTAATAGTCGGCTGCGGAGCGCTCCTGAAAGTGAACCCTTTGTTGCATTGTTCTCCGACATCGCCGCGGTCCCGGCGCGGAGCACAACTCACCCCGCACTTTACTGTCGACACTGCCCGGGATAGCATGCAACGTCTGGCAGCGCCAGGAGGCCTGACCGAGCGCGCCCGGCCGCCGACCTGGATCGATGCGCCGCCGCGCTGGCCCGGCACGACCAGCCACGCGCAGGCGTCCACCTCCTATGGCAGCCGTGGGCGCGTGCAGATCTGCCGCGCCGCCTCGGGAAAAGGCACGCCTTGCTCAACAGCATGACCTTGACACAGTTGTTGTGGCCTCTCCACTTTCCCGGGGCGACCGTGCGCTGCTGCCAGCTCGTACCTGATACTTGCTTTAAGCTGCTGCCGGTGTCTGCAGGGCTGCCGACACCATATCACTTTGCCCATCAGCCGTCCAGAACATCCTGAGTCACCTGGTCGTGCTGTACCCAGGGAGCGTGAGCGAGCGGATCGGCATCAGCCGGACGCCGGAGTCGGGCCGCGGCTTCGGCGACGGCGGCCGCAGCGCTGCTGGCAACCTGCGGCAGGAGGCCAAGCAGGACCGGAACAAAGTGTGCGATCAGATCATTGCCATCTTCCGCCAGCGGCCGTCCTCCGAATGGCGCAAGCTGATCGCCTTCAGCAAACAGTGGGCTGGGCTGCGGGACAGGTCGGTTCTCCAGCAGCTCTTGGACTGCGACTGCAATTCGGTTGAGGTCACTTGAGGATCTCTCGAGCCAAAGGCAGACACTGCCCAGAGCACCAACAACTCGGCCCAGGTGGAGGGACGATGAGTTCTCCCAAGCTTGCGGCGCTCTGCCTGTCTGTTCTGCCTGTCTGTTTCAGCCTCTCAAAAGACCAGCCGTGTCGCCCCCAAAGCAAAGCGCGTTCCTCTGTTCGGCCCACCCATCCGCCGGGAAGGAAGCAGCACTGCCGAGTGCAAGCAGAAGCCACAGCACAGGCTGGGGCCTGGGGGGTCCTCATCGAGCGCAGCATGTCTGCACTGACGCCCGCACGCGCCCCCCGGCCGCAGCCTCTTTGCCAGGCTGGAGCAGCGCGCGGCGGCCGCTGCAGACCGCAAGGAGCGCAGCGAGCTCAAACGGCTCGGCCGCAAGCTGAGGGAGGTCGCTGAGGAGCTGGCCGGATTCGACTCGCTGCTCGCGAGGTTCGAGTCGACGGCGGAGGCTGAGTGGGAGCCGCTGGTGGCCTCCGGCCGCGGCTCGCTCTCCACGGGCTTCTTCCAGCACATGGAGAACCTAATTAGGGCCAACCACGACGATGAGGCCCGCCGGGACGGTGGGTTTCCTGAAGAGCCCTTTCAGCTTGGGATCTCGTCGCAAGCCTGGGATGGCTGCAAATGCCTGGATGTGCCGACACACCCAGAGACTGCAGTGGCACCTGGCAATGAGGCTACTCTAGCCTGCTGGCTGCTTTTCCCCTCTCTCCCCGCCTTGTGGGTTGTGAAAAAATGTTCACATGCAGAGCTCAAAAACACATGCCTCACAGACTGCGCTGCTCGCCAGCGGCCGCTGTTGCAGCCGGCCCCTGATGCCAGCACGTATCGCCTCAAATCCCCTGCCACATGTCAAAATTCTGGAAATTTGAAATTATGAAGATTCGAATTTGCATATTCGAAATGTGCCCGCAGAGCTCGCGCGCGTCGCCACGCGGCTGCTGATGCTGACAGAGACAGTCGATTCCGTCGCGGCCAACCAGGAGCAGCTGCAGGCAGCGGCTGCGGAGTTCCAGGACATTCTTAACAATGTGAGCTGGCAAACCCCCCCCC